>JAQIBA010000160.1:61972-179134 GCA_028293925.1 Brueelia nebulosa | reverse complement strand
GAAAACCAAATTAAATAAAACCGCTTAATAAAAAATAAAAATGTCAGCGATTGAAGGATTGGTTTTAAATCGGTTGGAAATGAAAAGAGGTACAGGAAATTGCTAATAGTGCTCCATCGAAGCATTGTCACTCCGATGTTCTCCTCAATGAGCTTTATCTCCATATCTCCGGATAATGCCGTGGAAAAATGGAATTAAGAAAAGCACCTGAAAGTGGCGGACCATTAAAAAAGATTTCTTCGCCGGCATTAAAACCGAAATTGAATATCAACATTAAATTTAGGGTATTTCCTATGGAATCCCTTTCGCAAGTGGAAACGCAGGAAATGGCAGACCAAATGTTGCCACGTTCTAAACGGCAATTTATGACCTTATATAAATTTGAAATATTGAAATAGAATTTAATTTTTAGGAGAAAGTTGCGGTCATTTCTTTGATTTTATCGCCGGCAAAAGTAAAAAACTTCATTCGGAGGCCATTGCAGAGTTTTTGATTTATGGCTCACAATAAACCACTCCGGAGGCAGATTTTTTCTTGGCGAAAGAAAGCTTTCAATATGGAAAGTTCCTGCGTTGCATATGCACTCAAAGCAGTATTTCACGAACCGATGAGGGGAACATAACTCTTAACTCACGCGAGGTTGGACTGAATCGTTCCCTGGTTTCATGGCAGAAGGATCGAAGAACGGAAGAAGAGGAAGTCAGCTCTGTTCGATTACTCATTCATGCATAAACATGAGATTTGTTGATTTTTTTTCCATAAATACAAAGCCTCATAATTTGAAATTAAACTGAGAACCGATACAAAATCAAACATACTAACGAATCCTAACATGAAATCCTCCCGGTCGATAATTTCGCGTCACTCTGCGGAAAACAACAACAGAATGACACATACTAATGTCACCTAAATCATTTCCCTCCATAAGGGGTTGTCTGGTGGTGGGTTATTGCTTTGGTCTTTCGGACACCAAAAAAGAGGCTTGACAAGTCGTGGGAAATACGAAAAGCGGCTATTTAATGGAAGTTTAATTATTTATTCTTCAATTAATCCACTGACGCTTTATAACATTTACTATTTATCCTTTTTAGGGGACCAAATTCTTCTTTATAAATTTTTCGGTGTACTATAAATTACTCCAAATTTTTGAATCGTTATATCTCACAAACGGTGACTCTTAGGAAGCAAAGTATGGATACATTTTTTGTAGATAATTTTATTCTCTACAATTTTTGTCTGAGATATTTTTATGATAAAACTCACCGTTTTGCTGAAAATGGCAAAAAACTAATTTTTTTGAGCTTTGACACCCGCCATTTTTTTCCGGACGTCGGATTTTTGAGGATTTGGTATTTTATGTATAATTATACTCTGAACAATTTGATCAAGTTTCAGCTCCTTAGGAACTTTTGAAACTTGACCCCTCATTTTTGAGCTAATTTGACTGGACTAAACACAATATAATTATATATTATATATTAACCCTTAGCGGTCGTATGTGTACTCTCAGCCACCACAGCAAGGAACTATACGAATATATACGAATCTTATACTGTATGCATTCCTATATCAGTTTAAACTTTTCCTCAATTTCTATTAAACCTTTTCATCAACTAATAAAATTGGAGATAACAATATTTAATCTAAACAAAAGTTGTAGAATTACAAAGAATATTTTATTTTATGTATTTATGAGTAATTAGAGATTCTCTCTTGTTAAAATATGACTAAATGTTACTGAACATTATATATTTGTATTCTTGCTCTTTCAACAGAAATTAATTCCGACCAATAGATTCCCATGTCCAAATTTTATACGACCTGAAAGGGTTAATAAAAATACAAAAGAACCATCTTCATCCGACATATTAGAGGGGAATATTTCCACCCCAAAAGTAAGGACCTCATATAGAATTTCAGGGATTTTGGATATGAAACTTTTCAAAGAAAAAACGGGAGCGGTTGCAAACCCACCGCATTTCGAAAAAAGACCACTAATCCCGGAACGAGGAAAAGTGGCCTTTGGCAGTGCCCCGAATTCGGGGGCAGAATTATCCGAGTAAAAACTAAAGCCGAAGTGAGAGTGGGAGCGACACAGACGAAATATACCAAAAATAAATAAATGAAGGGAAGTTGGGAGTAATTAAATTAAAGGGAAACAGCGAGGTTTAAGTAAAATATATTGAGACAAGAGGACCCCAATACGTTGGAGTCTTGGAAACGGTTAAGCCCGTAGCAAGAAGAAGGGCGAGGTTTTATGTACGATAAAGGGCTCAAGATGTCAAGAGTGGATTAGCCAAGGTTCGGATGGTGTAATGACTTTTCCAACGGAAAGATTATCTTCCACGTTTAATGCAAGTTCACACCGGAATACTGCCACGCGGGGTTCGCTCAAAAACAATAACTTTCCCCTGCAGGAGTTGCCCATCGGGGATTACACCCTTCCCGTTTTTTTTATCATTTCTGACACAAACATTTTTCGGGATATCTTCTTCCCGGTCATTGGTGAAATGAGTTGAAATTCGCATCAAACCTTGACGATATTGGCTAACTCGCCGCCCATGCTTAGCTTGTATAAATGCAACGTCATCTGGCGATCAAACGAGGTACTTCATTGCGGTAACTGTCGGAGAATATACAGTATCGCTCAAAAGTATTTTCACCATACAAAATTTAATAGTTAGTTAATTATTTTACTATAGCATTTTATTGTATTACAGTTGTATTTTTAATATCATTACATAATTATATCAATACTATTAATAATACATTTGTCTCATTAAAATAACAAAATATACAAAACATAACATTCTTCTTAGTCTTCTACTCTTTCTCTAATCCTCTTAATTATATTATTAATACTTAATAGAATGGATAAACTCTTTGTTTTTTCTGTTATTTAATTAATATTATATTTATAAATGTTGTAAAGCATTTTAATGAAAGCCAATAAATTTCACTTTGCAAGTGGAAAACGATTAATTTTGTATTGTCAAAATATTTTTGTAATAATTATAAAAGATTGAATATATAATAATATATGTTAAATAATTACAACAGACTATGTATTACTTTTGACTAATAACACTTTGTAAGTAACTCTTACGGATGGAAAACTAATAATTTTGTATTGTGAAAATACTTTTGAGCAGTACTCTATCAATAATATTCAACTTTCTGTGTTCCATGGGATATTATTCTCCCCAAATGTGAATTTTAATTTTTTTGATCAACTGAAGTATTAAACTGAATCGAGCCTAAGGGGCGATTCGATAAACAGTCTCCTTCAGCTATTATTCCTCTGACAAAAGTATTAATTAAATTCCGCTGTTGTGGTCTGAAGGCCATTTCGTGTTTTCCCCTTTCACGAGAACCTTTTTCTGCAGTGTGGGGGTTCCAAACGGAGGGTGAAAACTGAAAACAAAACAGGCGGAGACCGATTCTTCGTCTGTTGTACGTCAAATGCATGGCGGGGCGAAAGTATTGAAAGAAAATTGCGAAAGGCAGAAAATTTAGGGAACAAAAGAGTTCGGACAAGCAGAGTTGAAAAGAAGGCGGCCGAGGGACAAGGACCCGCTTTCCATTGTTCAATGCCTCCTCTAAAGATTTTCTGATTAGAATACAAATTAATTTGTTTCGTAAATAAAGTGGTGGCTGCGGTCAGGAAAGGTTTCCACACCGCTCTCTTTTCTAAATCAACTTTTTTGCTTCTTTTTCCGTTTCCTGTCTCTCTCTCTCTCTCTCTCTCTCTCACTCGGAAAAATTTTTATTTCTTTACTTTCGTCATTTCGAATTTTTGGGGATGGTGTGAGTCGAAATGTTCCTCCGACGGGGAAAGGGCGATGGCAAATATTTATTTAAGTACAAAATGAGGTCACATTTCTGCGCATTTTCTGTCGAAAATTCTCGCGATTTCGCCCTATGTGAGTTTGGTAATATTTTGCTCTCATATTTTTTATATAAAAACAATGTTAATTTTAAGAAAATCTTAGTTTTCCCGACCCAAATAATTCTAAATCTTTCTTAGCTTTGACTGTACCCTTAAGACTCATTCTATTAACCCTTTGCGGTCGTATAAAATTTGGGTATGGGTATCTATTGGTCGGAATTAATTTCTTTGGAAAGAGCAGGGATACATATACATAATATACAGTAATATTTAGTCATATTTTAACAAGAGAGAATCTCTAATTACTCCTAAATACAATTTAGAAAATATTCTTTGGAATTAATAGGAATTGATGAAAAGTTTAAACTGATGTAGGAATGCATACAGTATAAGATTCGTATATATTCGTATAGTTCCTTACTGTGGTGGCTGAGAGTACAAATACGACCGCAAAGGGTTAAAAAGGGTTATCTTTCATATTTGGGGATGAGTTTGGCACATGAAAGAAAAAGGAAAGAGTTGAGGAGCAGAATACAGAAAGAGGAACGAAGTGGTAATGGGTATTTATTCGTACCCATAGGTCATTCAGGTCAATGCATTACAGAGAAACCGCTATTTGAACTGTCCAGTATAAGAAAATAAATTCCCATAAAAAAATTAAGTGAGACTCCATTTTGAAGTCTTAAATAATGACGAGGGTCGCATCCCTTAAAAGACGAGTCAAAATGAAGGAAGGGTTTTCCACCGGCGCCAATCTTTGCATTTTTACCTCAATTTCCCTTATTTTCACATGTCGACATTTTCGACTTTCTATTATTTTGGTTCCCATTCAGTCGTTCCACTGGGCACTAATACTTCTTTTGTTTCCGCCCACTGATTGTCCCGAATGGCCTTTGTTTCGCTGGAAACGGAGCAAAGCTCTTCGAATTTCAGGAAACATTATCAATAATGAGTTTCCTCTGATTGCGAATTCCTTCCTCGATTGATTTTTTCCCCCCGAATTTTCCCAATGGCCGTTACCTCCATCCCTGAAATTGAGTTGAGGGTGGCAATTGAGAGAAGAGGTACAATCGGTTTACAGTTTGGTTTTAAAATTGACAGTCTTTAAGAGATACAGTGCATTAAATATACAGAGTAATACAGAGTGTGTTTTACAAAACACTCAGCCATCTTTTACTTAAATAAAATCTTTTTTCTCTTAATTTATTTTGTGCAAATACATTAAATGTGTGCACATACTTTTTATTATTATTCACCTTTTAGTGCGTTTTTAATATATAAAAGATTGTAACTTAAAAACTTTTTTTGTCTTATTTATTTTTTAACTTTTTAGTCACGAGTAGACAATACTAAAAAGTTAACCTGCAATTAAAATTATTACAAAAAAAACAAAAGATAACCGCCGAAACATTGTGACGTCACATTCTTTCATACCCATAATCTGTTCTTTGAAACAAATGACTGTAAGAAGAATTCCAAAAGAACTGTTAAAAGATCCTAATTGTAAATGATTATACGTTTGTAATTCCGTCTTCTTAATAAAATGCGATCAAGACACAAACCCAATCTTCTTACGTTGAAATTCAGCCACCAACCCCGGCGTCACAAAAAAGTATTAAATGACAGCTGTCATTACGGACTGCTCCATATTCAACTCTTCTTCTTATTTTTCTGGAAAAAATGACGGCTGCCATCATATACTAACCGTTATTTGATACTTCTTCTTATGTTACGGCCAACCGGTAGGAGTTAAAAGATTGTAAAAAAAAAAATAAAAACAATAATGCAGTTCGTACCTTTTCTTATAAAAAGAGAGCAATACAAAATAAACACATTAACAAATTTATTCATAAGTAAATTCATAAATAACAGATAAACTGTTATTCTCCCAATCGAACGAAGCTGAGTTTTTGCAGAGCTTTCACAGAAGAGGCGAAATCGCAGAAGAAATCGGCCAAAGGAAGGAAACCGCTTCACAAATCCGAAAATTAGATTTCATAAAAGCTCTCGAAGGAATCTTAACGTTTCGCTAAATCATTCATATGATCCATTGAAGGCTTATAACTTTATTTGGGGCAGAGCTTTTGAAGGTAAAACGCTGGAGATTTGTTTGAGTTACTTCGCGAAGAGAGAGAGAGAGAGAGAGAGAACTCCAAATCTCATTTTCGTTTTATTTGGAATTAAAAGGGAAAATATTTAAGGCGCTCTCCTGATAAACCCCCTAAATCAAAACAGAAATCTTCAGATTTTGGGGGGGTTTTTCAGAAACAATCACCGCAGTGTGTAAAGTTTCAATGACAAAATCAAAGATTATTCTCAGGATTTGAAACATTAAGAAAAAGACGGAAACAGAAAGGGAGCAATGAGATTAGGCTTTAGTTAAGTTTCAGCCTCGAACATAAATTTCGGGAGCTTTGAGTTTCAACAAGAGGGCTAAATCAAATGATCATATTCGCACTTTATCAAATTTCCAGAATAAATCTCACATGATTTATGTGCTTACACATCTTCATTCTAATACAACTACAATAACATCTCTGCCTCCTCTCCCTGCTAATCCGATTTAAGCAAAGGGAATTTTTCCTGAAGGAATAGTGTTTACCGGGAAACACTCCTCCGATTTTCATTGAAGTTTTGTAAAAGTCAAATAAAACAAGAGAGGTAAGGATTTATTGAAATGAAAAGTATAAGAGCCTATGTTGGTAGCCATGATGGATAAAAACGCTTCCGGTTTTCCTTTTCGATTGTGGAGAATTCCGACTTTTCAAGCACTTCGTTAAGTTAAATCGGTTTCAAAGGACTTTTCTTTATGAGGTGAAGTCTTTTTCCATTAAAAGAAGTCATCCTTGTGCTTTTATCATGAAAATTCCGGAAAATCGTCAAAAAAGGCCGAAGGTGTCCCTTTTGGAAATTTAAAAAGGAAGTAATAAACCGAAGAAGTCCTTTCCACCGATTTGGGGAATTTTTACGGGCGGCCTAAACGTTCGATATAAATTTAATCTTTTCCCCTTTTAATTGCTTTCCTCCTTCCCCCTCCCCCTCCCCCTCCCGTCGCTAATTACCCTCGGCTTCAATTATCCCAACTCCACAGACTCCCTTCTTTAGGCAGATCTTTTTATTTTTCATCGATACCCAATGTCGACTCTCGGAGCTTTAGGGATTTAATGGGTTGGCAAAAAAACTCATTTCGGTTTTCACAAAATGGAGAAAGTTTTGATTTGTTTAAGGTTGAGTAATGGACTATTTTAGGTAGTCAAAAGAGAAAGTGCTTATTTAATTCGTTGATATGTCGGGTTGAGTTCCAAATAACCGCCATTTTAGGCATTTTTATTTTCAAAAAGGGAAAGAAATAGTGCGGTCAAATTAGCTCAAAAATGAGGGGTGAAGTTATATTAATTCCTAAGAAGTTGGTCAAATTGTTCAAAGTATAATTATAAATAAAATTCCAAAACTCCTCCAAAAAAATCCGACGTCCGGAAAAAAATGGCGGGAGTCAAAGCTCAAAAAAATTAGTTTTTCGCCATTTTCAGCAAAACGGTAAGTTTTATCGTAAAAATGGTTCAGACAAAAATTGTAGAGAATAAAATTATCTACAAAAAATGCCTTAATACCTTTCTTCCTATGAGCCACCGTTTCTGACATATAACGATTCAAAAATTTGGATGGCCAATTATAACATGACAACATTTGGGCCAATTTTACCCATTCAAAATGGCTTCTCTCATATTAAACCGGATGCGTTCGAAAGCTTAAAATGTGCCCTTTCAATGAGCAAAATTATAAAGAAATGCGAGAGTACACTATTTTGATATTCTATATATAATTATACTCTGAACAATTTTACAAAATTTCAACTTCTTAGAAATTTATGTAACTTTGAATGTCTAATTTGACTGGACTAAAATCGGCTGATTTAACTGAACTAATGAGACTTATTTTGGTTGATTGAACTCAATTTTTATAAAAAGGAAAAAATAACCGTTATGTCAAGTCATTATGACTGCTGGTTAAGGCACTATCGAAGATACCCATTACAAGCGAAGTGTCCACCCGCAGTGGTATTGTAATCCCGGGGGATGATGAAGTTGAAAATTTGAGCCACCGACATAAAAAAACAGTTTTTAAGTTTGAGACACTTTAAGGGTAAACCGCATCCAAAAAGGGTGAATTGGCGTAATATATAATAAAACCTTAATCTTAATGTCTGCTTGTTTAACATTTTTCAGATAAGGATTTATCTGATTTAACCCTCATCGCTTTTATCACTCCGAAAAAAAGCTCTCTCGCGTTGTTATTATTATTATTATCGTTTGAAGTTTTATGCAAAGCCTCACTTGTGATTCCTCCGCCGATATGCGACCGTGAAATAAGGGCTTATTGAGAATTTGCATAAATATTGTTTTCTACGTCTCGACTGCTTTTATCAATAAGAGACAGAGGATGGCACTTTTCGGTAGGAATCATTGTCAGTAATGCGTTGACTGTTTCCCGAGTAGGCCCCAAATGACTCGTCGTATTTGAAAATCAGTGAGTATCCCGAATGATTAACCTGAAACAGAAAAAGTATTTAAATACTGCGGTTTTGTGCGTTTACTTCTGAAAAGGTTCGTTTCTTTAATTTTTTTTATTGATTTCCCCTTTCGGGGTTTACAAAATATTTACAACCAAAATTACAAAGATCAGAGGATTACAAAATTACGAGGAGGAGAGATTGTTTAATTTAAGACATTATAAGAGTAAATAAAAGAGTAAATATTATTATTTATTAATACAATTGATTCACAAATGTCTTTGCTTATCAAATTTTTCTTTTTTTGTCATCAATCAGTAGAATCAAAGTGCTCAAATGCTGTTTTAAAGAATCTGGCCAATTTCATTGCATTCCTCCTATGACAGAAAAGCTCCTTTAGGATGATGGCGTGTTTTTAGAAGTTCAGGAAGTAGCTCCTCCCTGAGGCTGTTCACAGCAGGGCAATCTCTGATGAGATGATACTCATCCAGGATGCTACGAGAGCAATTAAACATACATACCAGAGTCAGTAAAAAACAAGTAAATAAATACACATAAAAGAAACAAATAGATAAAAAGTGTAATGGCAAAAGTAAATAAATATACACAGAAGAAATAATTGTACATAAAATAAACAAATCAGATGAACAAGTGTAAACGGAACGCATAAATAAATATACATAAAATAAAAAAATATATAAAAAGTATAAACGGCACAAGTAAATAAATATAAATGAAAGAAACAATTAGATAAAAAATATAAACGGAACAAGTAAATAATTATACCTGAAATAGACTAATAGATAAAAAGTACAAACGGCACAAGTAAATAAATATACATAAAAGAAACAAATAGGTAAATAAGTGTAAACCGCACAAGTAAATATATATACATAAAAGAAACAAATCAGATGAACAAGAGTAAACGGGACGCATAAATAAATATACATAAAAGAAAAAAATATATAAAAAGTGTAAACGGCACAAGTAAATAAATATACATAAAAAAAACAATAAGTAACAAGGAATCTAAGCGAACTTTGTGCTAATTTCTTATATTTTAGAAATATGTAATTTTACCTTTTTGTTGTATTTTTGCTGTCCCACAGTTCGCCTCCAAAAGATATCTGTATTAAAAGCTCATAAATACTGTCGTCTGCTACAGAATTTCATGACGGACAGTTGTCCTTAAAACCCCGTCACCTTAGAGGACAAGTTAATTAAAAAGAAAAGATAAAAAAAAGGTGTCTGACTTTTGATCTCCGTCATTTTAGTGTTAGATTTCATCAAGTTGATGCGTTCTTTAGAATGCGTTTTAGAAAGTGAAAGAGAAAGCGCTCCCCTTTCTAAAGCAGCCAAATACCGACGAAACTAATTCCTTTTTTGTTTTAGTTCTTTTGTTAAACTATTATGCAAATGAGAAGCCTAAGTTTGAATTATTAAAGGAATTTTTGATGGGAATGTAATGACATAATGACGAGGAACAAAATTTTTTGTCGAGTAAATAATTGTGCAATGAAGGGGAAAATGTCGTCATCTTGAGACTCTCACACAAAAGGAAGATAAAAAAAAAATTTTCACTCGGCGGGAAAAGAAAAACAAAACGATAGGGAAAAACACAGTGCCGGGAAAAGTCTCACTTTTCTTTTAATTTTCACAAAGTAAAATGCTTTCTTACCCTTTCCTTTTCTTTTTAATAACCCTTCGAGAGTACCTGAAATATTTCTTCTGCTTACATCATTCTTTACTAATGGCCGAACGTAATCCTCCTCAGTTTTAAAAGAAAAATTTCCTGTAGAAGTTTTTTATTTGGGAAACTTTAATCTTTTCTCAAAGTTATTTGATATTAGTATATAGAAAAACGTTATACATTCGGATGTTCTCATATCTTTGCATCCAACGATGTTATTTTTACTCAGTTCCAAAAGCTCCCCAAATTTTAAAGACTTATTCGCGCGGGAAACCGCCCATCAGAATTTATTAAAAACAATCTGGCCGAAAAGTACAACATAATCCTTTACCTAATGAGGCAGAAACTGGTTTGCGATATAAGCAGTTGGCCAAAGATCCTGTAAAGTCCCTAATTGATTTCCCCAATTTATTTTCCCTAAAATGAAAAGGCCGGAGCGATATATCAGAAGACTTCAAACGAACGCTAAGCGTTCTTTACCGCCGCTGCACACTGTTAAGCCCTGCCCTGCCTTCGTAATTTATAGGGCTTCTCCTAATTTGACTACTTTCTGCGCTGTTGCTGCCATATTTTACCTCAATTAGAGCCAGCCCTCATCCGCGCTTCAACGGACGATCCCTCCATTCTCCCGCATTGAATTAATGCTGAATTTTTACTTGAAAAGAGATAATTCCTTTTCAGAGCTCTTCAATTTCAACGCAAATATAAAACTCGAACGCGAATGAATGGGCTTTGTCTTATCGCTTCGAATATCAGATATTGCGATGGTAAACATCCTTAGCATTGAAATTGTGAAAGAGATCTGCATGCGAACAAAAAGAAATGTGGGACAGAAAAAATTAAGCTTTTCCTATTCCAAATCAATAAGCATCACTTTATGAGTCTAATCGTTTCATTTTTACTTTAATTACATTACTATTATATGTAATTTTAGTTTGATTTTAATTCAGTGTATTTTATAATGTGTTCATTTAAAGCAGTGATGTCCAATCTACGGTCCGCGGGACATATCCGGGCCGTGAAGGTGTTGTATATGGCCCACTCCTTTATTCCTATATTCACATACGGTTTTGGTGATTTTAGTCCATTTTTATTTTTAAATAAGTGATTATTCTAATATTAGAATAACTTTCAATTTTAACTTCTTTATTACCTTTCGGAAAAATTTTAAATTTACGCTTTTGAAAACATTCGAATGCGTTAACACCCTAAAGCGGTCATTTTGACCTCCCGTATTTAAGGGTTCTTATTCATTCATCGTATTCTCATTCATCGTATTTAAAGGTTTTTATTCATTTATTGTGACTTTTAATGTTTTTTTGAACACTTTGGGTTTCCCTTCTTTTTTAAATTCTGTCATAGAATTCGAAAGGACTGATTGCATAAAATGTAATAATAAGGGTAAAGTAATAAAAAGGGTAAAGCCGGAAAAAAGAAGCAAAGGGGAGAGCAGGAACGTAGAGAAAATAAGAAAATGAGAAGAAAGAGAAAAAGAGAAAAGGAGAAAATGAGTAGAAAGAGAAAAGAGAAAAAAAACAGAAAAACAGAAAAGGGTAAAATGAGGAGAAAGAGAAAAAGAGAAAAAAAAACAGAAAAATAGAAAAGGGTAAAATGAGGAGAAAGAGAAAATGAGAAAACTGGAAAAACAGAAAAAGGTAAACTGAAAAGAAAGATAAAAAGAAAACGAGAAGAGAGTAAAAACTAATTTTCAATTTTTGCACTTATTTAAAAATTACACCAAACTCAACTTTGGCCCGCACATTATCAAAGGTTGGCCATCACTGACCTAAAGCGCTCACAGTATAGACAACTACAACTATTTGATACTGTAATGACCGCACAATCTCTTCCGCTCGTCATTTCACGCGTAAATCATTAATTGACTTCGTTTCGATTCTGCGGCTGCCGATCGTAAACTTTCAGAGAATTTATTAAATTAAAAATCATTTTGAATTTTTAATATTTTGATTTCTGTTAATGTTTCCTTCATTATTTCGTAATTCGGAGGTCATTTCACCCTTTCGTCCCGTTTTCCCGTAAACCGTCAATCAAAACCAAAAGTATTGACAGTAGAGGTCGTCTAAGACTTTCACAGCGCAACTTAAATTTTTCACTTTTCCCCTTTAAAAATGCCAGAAAAAACGGGTGAAATAAATAACGTTTAGGAGGGTAGCGCGAAGCCACCCTAAAAGGCTCCCTAGAGCGCAGCACTTTTTCTTCTGCTTCTGTCATGCCTTAATATGCATTACTCGTGAGGGAGGAGAGACGTTGTGACGAAGGGGAAAACTATTGTAATTATTTTCTTTCTACTTTCGAGCGCTTTTATTTTTCTCCCGATCGACATTGTATGTTTGTGGTCTGATCTTAAAAAGCACTAAAATTGTATTTTTTGGTTTAAAACCTAAAATTTATTGCATTTTTCAATTCTGAAAACGCGTGTATATTCAGCTGTAAATAAACACTTCAAAAACAAATCATCGGCAAATTCCATTGACTGAATTTAAATTTGAAACCCTTCTTTTATTCTGTTGGTGACATGCTGAAAAAAATCCCCTGAGCTTTGTTTTTGTTATTGTGTTCAAATTAAAAGTATAGTCATGAAACCAAAATCTTTATCAGTCACCACATCAGAGTTGGTAATTCTGGCAATTCACGGTTTGGAAGAGAAAAATCCGGAAAATCAAGGCTTCACCCAAGTCGATGTAGCCAAATTCATCGCTGATAATTACCACATAGATGCAAAGAGCATCAAACAGAGCGTTCACGAAACGCTCCTCCGAGGTGCCAGGTTCGGAGTTTTCTCACAGAACACCGGCCGATACAAACTGGAAAACCTTCCGGAAGTCCCCTCGAAAGCTCCGGATGCGAAAAAGAAAAAAGAAAAGCTCGGGGCTTTGATAGTCGAGGTGAGCAGCGAGATGGTGAGGCGAAAGAAGAAGGATCAGAGTGAGGATGATGTCAGGCTATGGACATTCGATCGGGAGGACGACTGGAAGAATTACCAGTACCAGGTGGCGAAGAGGAGAAAGGGCTGCAAGGATGAAGAGAACAAGTCTGATGACGAGGACGCAAACTTGGTCGAATTCTCCAAGCGGTTTATTTAATTAGAAATTAATGCTTTAGGAGATGGCAAATAAATTATTTATTAGTTGGGTGACTAATTAACCGCAATCAAGGGCGGGTTAACCAGTGAGAATGCGACTTCTGCGAATGATGTCATGCGGTGATTACCGGCGAGTTTATTTTTACCAAACGTGGATGACAAGGTCATGCAAAAGGCATTTATGACTAACCTTAATCTTTTCCGTTGTGTGATCGGGGTAAAGCACGAACAGGATGGGGTATTGCACTTATAAAAGTCCTCATTTTAAGCACAACCCTTTTGACCGCAATCCATTTCAAGGTTCAATTTTTTTTACGAAAGCTCTGTATTTGAAGTTTCAGTTTACAACATAGGAAGAGCAGTTATCCGCGAGGGAGGAACAACCCCACTTTTCTTCTTACGATGGGATTCGTTTAGATGCACACGAAAAATCTTTTACAGTAGCGCTCAAAAGTATTTTGACAATACAAAAGTATTCATTTTCCACCCGTAAGAGTTACTTAAAAAGTTAAGTTTCATTGGCTTTCATTAAAATGCTTTACACATTCCTAAATATAATATTAATTAAATAACAGAACAAACAAAGAGCTTATGTATAAAATTATATAATAATAATAGAACTAAAAAGTATTAAAGAAAAGAAGAATGTTATATTTTGTATAGTTTGTTATTTTAATGCGACAAATACATTATTAATAATATTACACGAGTTCATAAGAAGTGCACTACAAATACGGAGCTTTATCCTAAACGATTGAAAAAAGACAGTGTATTTTGTAACTTTTTTGTATGTTTTTAATGTAAATTTGTAATTTGTCACCTCTAATGCCTACGGGCGACATAGAGGAGTAATATATTACTATTGATAATATTGAAAACTAAATAATACAACCCTAAAATAATTAAAATCTTATAGTAAAATAATTAACTAAGAAACTATTAAATTTTGTACTGTCAAAATACTTTTGAGCGCTACTGTATTTTGTCCACTCAACTGAAAAAACATTCAGGTACGAATTCTTTATTTTAAGTGGTTTCCAACCTTTTTGTAGCGGCGCCCCCCTTTAAAAAACAAATTGTTGCGCCCCGTTAATTTATCTAAAAATCAAATTTCATAAATACTCAACTGATATTATAATTTATTCAATGGCCTACAAAATAATATACAATACAATGTAATAATATAATAATAGAACAAAAAAAGAATATTTTTATTTTTGGTTTATATTCGAAAATTATATTTTGGAAACAGCTACACACCCCCTCTGCAACAGTCTCGCGCCCCACAGGTTGGAAACCACTGCTTTAAGGTTTTAAATTAGTTAAGGAAGTGCCAGAATAAGGTGGCGACAGTGTAGAGTAACCCCGAATGAGAACTACAAACATAAAGAGACCCTAAGAAAGAAATTACAGCGGTGTTATACTGCGCGTCGGAGAAAAAAGTAATAGATAATAATAAGAAACATAAGCGTTGTAAAAAGTAAGGGAATCCGGTCATCCAGTAGTCGGCGGGCGAAGGCCATAAAAACTTTCCAAGAAAATTAGGAGTAAAAAAATTTATGAATGACTGTATCTCGGAGAAAAACAATATGTAGTTAAAGCGTTCTTTATGGTCAAAAAGTAATGAGAAGGCGTCGAAGCTCATGCCGTTAAATTAACGGCTCAAGCTTTTGGCTTCGCTTGTGGGGCGCGCCAGTTAATTTTTCATGTCGCCCGATATGAACCAAATCAAAAACCCTTCGGCCCCTTTCTGCGGTTCCTCCCCCTCCCCTCCCCCACAGAATTTGTTTAAATTTGGAAACGTTTCGGGCATCGGTACCTGTTTCATCCGCATTCGTTCATTTGAATCATTTAAAACAAACAGGAGAATTTTTCTTTGGAAATCGAGGCATAGAGTAAATAAATGTTAAAATTACAAACTGAGAAAGGGACTACTGCGAGAGAAGCGGGGGGTAAAGGGAAGGGAGGCTGTAAGGGTTGTATTTTTGCCTTTTGCAATAATTTTTTTGAAGCAAACGTTTTTAGGGAATTAAAACTCAGAATGATAATTAAATTCATTTGTAATTGCTTTTCCCTTTCCCGTTCCCTTCGCCTTCTTTAGCCTTTCCTTCTTTTTCCCGGAATCAATTTTAAATATACACTCTATGAAATAAAACTCTCTTTTGTTTACTTTCTCAGATGTTCCCCAAATCTTTTTTCTTTTCTCTGACCTAAATTTTCTAGGAAAGTTAATCTGCCGCCCGGAAATTGCACTTTAAAATAATTTCGCACGTTTTCTTGTTAAGAATCCACTTTGGCTTTTAAAAAAAAGGAAATGACGTCGGAATTTAATTTTTACTGTGGAACTGGAAAAACAACAAACACTGCCCGAGAAACGATAGCTAAAGTTTCGGCGCCAAAATTTTATTACTTTTCTCCATTTTTTTCGATATTATAGCTGAGTTTCAATTGCGGATTAGGAATTCCCCGAATTATGGAATTTAAGACATCAGACTTTGTTTCTTCAACTGTTGTTTCCTATGGATAACACATTACCCTTTAGATTTTTTACTGAATAAATTTTTTTCTTTGAAACTTTTTGAAGCTGTAGATTTTAAGATTACATTTTGCCAATTTATTGTATTCCAAAATATAGGAAAGTAAATGTAAAAAAGTTTTTTCAAAATATGCGAATTTTAAGCCTTCTCATCCGAACGCTCTGCATTTTATTTTATTTTGGGGGTGAAATTTCTTTTTCGTTATAACCTCAAATAGAGGAGATATAGAAACTCCATTTGAAAGATAGAGATCGTCAGTTTAAAAGAGAATTGTCTTAATAAATAAACAGTATTCGTTTGAACTAATTCATATGTCTCTTTGGCTTATGAATACACCAATTGATGTCTTCACAAGAAAAATATATAATTTTAACCCTTTGAGGTCGTATGTCTGCTCTCAGCCGACACAGCAAAGAACTATACGAATCTTATACTGTATGCATTCCTATATCAGTTTACATTTTTCCTAAGGGAACCTCAATGCCCAAAGAACTAATACAATGCTCCATCGATTGGAGATAACAAAATTCAATATAAACAAAAGTTGTGTACTATAGAATTCCAAAGAATATTTTATAAATTGTATTTATCAGTAATTAGAGATTCTCACTTGTTAAAATATTACTAAATATTACTGAATATTATGTATATGTATCCCCGCTCTTTCCAAAGAAATTAATTCCGACCAATAGATACCCATACACAAATATAATACGACCTCAAAGGGTTAATTCTGACCAATAGATACCCATACACAAATTTTATACCACCGCAAAGGGTTAATACTTCCGCGATTTTGGAGATAATTATAAATTATATACTAAACTGGTGTATTGCCATAAAATATTAATAATAGAATATTAAGGTACAAAATTAGAAGAATAAAGTAAGCGAAGATACAGTGCATATAATGAGTATAAAAACACGCCTGTCTTCTATTATGTCTATTATGTATATGTATCCGTACTCTTTCGACAGAAATTAATTCCGACCAATAGATACCCGCCCCCAAATTTTATACAACCTCAAAGAGTTAATTCTGCGTTAATGACTACAAAACTGCCCAGAATTTCAATAATCTCTTCAGTTTTTTAATATATTAGAAACGCATTCTCAGTAAGAGAACAAACCAAACGAATTAAATAATCCAAAAGTGCTCGTCTTATATATTTAAGTAGAAAAGATTTCGGAATCCTTAATTGTATCCAAACATGAAGCGAAATACAAAGTAAAAAATGAAAATTCTCTTCAGCAGCAATTTTTTATAGTTTTATATGCTGTCATAATGATCCATTTAGACATGTAAATGCTTGTGTACTACTGTTGGAAACTGCTGCATTAGTTCCAGACAATCAGCATCGTTCTTTCTCCAGATGATGATCGCCTTTATATCCCTTTTATTTCCGGAGTTTTTGTGATACGAAAGAAAAATGACAGAGCGGAGTTTGTTCAGGAAAATTAGTTTTGTGTAGCAATAGCTTCGAAAATATTTAACCATTATTATTTTTATAAACAAAATAATTTAATTACAATTATAATTTTTATAACCATTGCACAACCATATTTATTTTAACTATTAAAAGATTACTTTTTATATATTACATTTTATTATATATTATTATATATTAAATTTACTTTGAATTTAACAAATACAGATACAACGAAAATATATCAAATAATTAAAACTTGAAAAAAATGCTAAAATAACTAAAACTTCTTAAATAAATTAAATTTGTATTTCGAAAGTGAAATTTTCATATTTATTAACAAAATAAAAAGAAGATTTATATAAAGTGAAGATAAGTTTCGCTGTTCCCTTATAATCAGCTTTTTCGGATATTTAATTTGAAATTACTCTCGCTTCAATTAAAATAAGGGAAAAATCAAAGGGAAATTCCAAACGGAAAGAAAAACGATTGGGATTTAAGAAGGCAGAGGCCTTGCAATCGAGCAGGAGGAATGGTATATAATCAAGCATTGTACAGTATAAGTGTCCAAGTGTTCGCTTCCCCTGAAAAAATTTCCATAAAAAGTGAATCCCCCGTCCGGGCGGAAGGGGTTGTTGAACACCCTCGGCTCCCTGTTTTTGTTTTCGCCAAAACAATTCTTCGTCGTCAAAAGGAAGCCCTTTGAAATGCCTTCCGCAGATTTTGAAAATGTCGCAGACCCATAAATTACCCCATCCCTTCGAGCGGGGCAAAGAAAAGGAGAAAAATGGTCATTAATATTTCTCCCCCGCGTAAAACCTCCGATTACTGATGGATCGCACGTATTCAAGAATTGATACGTATGCAACAAAAATCCTTGTTTATTTTTTCGCACCTGATAAACGACCGGAGAATCCAAATCACGTGAAAAAATGTGCCGGGAAAACCTTTCGAAAGCGGGGACGAGGACGAGGCTTTCCCGGAGCGCCGAAATCTTTTTAGAATTTCCCGGGAAGCGATGCGGGCGCAGTTTAAGAAGACGAGAAACGGGGGTTGGTTTGGCCGCGCGGAGGGGTTCGCCTGAGAGCGGAGGGTGAATCAGCAGTCGAAACACGTATTAACAAATAGATATGGGCAACCAATCGTATTTTAAACTCATGATCGAATAAAAAAGGAGGACAGTGAAAATCACTCCAGCCAGTTTTTTTAAAATTTATTATTATTGGTTTTTCAGTTCTTGCTCAATCCTCTCCCTTTCTTTTACGGTCGCTTCATTTTTCTCAGAGCCTTTTCGCTCGGATTTAAACCAAAGGTTCGACTTATTTTCTTCTTAAATAACCTTTTGCTTGTGCATTTTGGTTAGTACAATTTTTTAATAATTTATGATAACAAGATTAAAAAAATGAATTACCAGTCCAGTGAAATTAGATATTTATGGTGACATCAATTCCTAAGATATTGAAACTTGGTGAAACTGTTCAGAGTATAATAATAATATAATAATATACTGAACCTCCATTGCGAGGTGTGAACTTCCATGAGGTGATCTCATACCAACACAAATAAGCATTAATTACAATATGTTTTTAATAAAGTATGACTGGGACGGAGTATGAATGCCAGAATAATTAAGAATAATAATATGCAACGAATAAGAACATACTATACAAAACAATATAAAATTAAATTAGACATTATACAAAAATAAAATCATGTAAAAATAAAGTTAAATATTATAAAAAAAATAAAGAATTAAAATAAAATTGAGTGCTATGCATTTTTTCACACTTCCTCTGAGTGATTCTATACGTTAAACATCCGTGAAACCTGTAATAGAGTATAAATATACTTATAATGTCAAAAATCCGATGTAGGGAAAAAATGGCGAGGAGTTAAAGGTCAAAAAATTTGTTTTCGCCATTTTCAGCGAAACGGTAAGTTTTATCGTAAAAATTGCTCAGACAAAATTTGTAGAGAATAAAATTATCTACAAAAAGTATATTAATAGTTTTCTTCTTAAGAGCAACCGTTTCTGAGATATAACGACTCCAACAGTTGAATGGTTATAAAAATTCCCCATAAAAAAGTGTTCTATGTTCAAGGCTCTATAACTTTTTTTCAAAGCGACCAATTTTATTCAAACTACATAGGGTCAAAGAGCATCATTAGGGCTTTAAAATGAGCCATGTTTGACATTCCTAGCATCGAAACTTTGGAGGTTACGAAAGCTCAAAGTTGTAGAGAAAACGCCATTTTAGACATTTTTGTCACAATTTGAGGCCAAATATCAAAATAGTGTTACTTCGGATTTCTTTCTAACTTTTCCCTTTGAAAAAGGTGTAACTTCAGCCCACATTTTTGAGCAAATTTGACTGGATTATGCAGAAGTGATGCGGGGATATTAATTCCAATGATAAATGGCGTAAAAATTTCGGGTATTTTATTACCCAAATTGTAGAACTCTGTATAGGGGAGATTAGCGAACTAAAAATATGGGAACTGTTGTACCTACTCAAGACTCGAAAATGTAGTTTCCAGTTTTACGATTAACCTCATTTGTTAATTTTTCTCAGACCGAAAAGTAAATGTTCACCGATTTAAGTTTCAACAAATTCGAAACAGCAGTAAAATTTAAAAGCAAATGAAAGAAAAGAGGGAGAAGGTCAGGGACGGAGAAGACTGGCTCAGCTCCCACAAATGAATATAAAACGAGTTAAATTTTGTGAAACAAAAAGAAAACAATTCCACCAGATTCATTTTTCTTCGGGATTTAAATAAACTGACATTTGTAAAAAAAAATCCGCATTCATTTTGGAAGACTCGCCGTTCTTCGTTTACACAAAACAATTAGTCCTCCTACAAATGAAGGTTCTGCGGGAGCTGGATATTTTATTAACAAATAAAAAAGGCGGAATGGCTTTAAGTCGGGAATATAATTTATTTGCGTTAAAGAGAAAGGAGACCACCTATGGGGCCTTCGGGAAACACAATGCAGAACCCGTTAAAGAGAACATTAGTCTTTGCCGCCGCGAATGGGCGTCTCTGTTCGCTGCCATTTTCATTTCAACCGCACGGTTGTTTCTTAATTCTATTAAACCGTGATAATCCTAAAAAAAAAGTTCAATTTAACCGTCGAAGCCCGTGGCAGAACCATCCGGGGAGAGAAAAATGATTTTATTTTCATTAGAGGTTCCCTTGTTTTCTTCCAAGACGGAGGGTAGCAGTATTAGCATCCCTCTAAGATCAGAGAAATCCAGGGGATCCATCGATTAAGGGAGAGGACATTCTCTTGGTTCCGGGAAATAGAGGAGTTCTTTAAAAGTACACCTGATGCTCAGTGCAGTCGAATCTTTGGATCGTGAAATTGAATAAAGTTTGATTAAGAATATTTTTCTAAGAGTTTGAAAGCAAAATGGCTGAGTTTAGTGTCCTAAATTGCCCTTAAAAGAAATATAGTTCTCTCTCAAACAATCCAAAAGCATTGAAATGGACTGCCCCTTTGGATGTATTCATATGCAATCTGAGTGATTATATAATTAAGAATCATGAGTTTTTCCTTTGGTTTTTTTTATTCCTTCCCAGTAAAAAAAAAAAACACATGAGGAAATTTAAGAGGTGGGGACACACCAAAAACAATTTAAAGCACTTGCCGCCTTCCAAAAGTCAATGAGAATGTCTTCAATAAATCTTGAAAATTATCCGGAACGGCAGAAGGAAGGCAGCGGAATTTGTCCATTAAGCTTTTAATTTTCCGCTCTCACCCCCTCACGCCCACCCTTAATTTCGAGCAGTTTTCCCAACCTAAATCTCGCCTTTATTTCCTTCGGTCACTTCGCCCGAAACGCCACTTCCCTGTTTTTATGAATTTTTCTTACGTTCCCTTTCGGGTTTCCCTTTCGTTGATAACGAAATTCCACAAGTTTCGTGAAAAGACTCGCTGAATACAAATAACAAAAGCCATTAAATTGTCTTTAAATTTTTTTCAAAAAGTTTTCCTATACGGAATTTTCCTGGGAGGAATTAATCTCACTTTAAAAACGTCTCTTTCTCCTTCCATCGCGGCAACATTTAATCAAATTCCTTTTTAAAATGTAAATTGTAAACTGCGTTTCTGTGTTGCCGGGATAATTGCCCTCCTCCACCCCCTCCCCCCTCAACCAGGGCAACTTTCCTTAAACAGCCTCAAAGCCGCCCTTTTTCTCCTACAGGTTTCGGTAGTCGCTTATCGAAGAATCATTATAACAACCCCATTGTTTTATTTTCGCCCTCTCCCTTTTCAGGGGCTGCAATTGACAAGTTGCCGATGAATTCGCGTGAAATTTCCGAATTAGAAATTTAACGGAAATTAACTTTTTGAACTCTAATGTGCAGTAGAGAAAGGCGCACGTGCGCATTTTGTATTCGTCCGGTTTCCGCTTTGTATATTTTTTTTTCGTTTACGAAAGGGGAATATTCCTTCGCTGATGCGATCACAGTCAAATGTTTATTTACCAACAGAAGAAAAAAAAAGTCGGAAGGAGAGGGATGACATAACGAATAAAAGGAAGAAGAAGAAATAGAAAAGTTTAAAGAGAAAATATTAACAATAATAATATTGCTGGAGAAGGTACTTATTTTTAGTATACTTTTTTTTCTATTTTTTAACCCTTTTAATTTTTGTTTTCAAAAATGTAATTTATTATTTATTCATAATTTTTTTTGTCACTGTTGTAATGAAATCGACCGTAATTAGTCCGAGAGTTCTAATTACTAAACACAAATAACTTAAATTAAAGTATTAAGCACTAAACTATTGACTGGTAATGGCGCCTGACACCTATTCTGATGGTAGCAGAAGAAAAACTAATGGCCGTGCCTTCTGCTAGCGGTTGCCATGGCAACAAGCAGACGCCATCCACTGTTGCCAAACCATTCTGGTTTCAGTTTAGCAAACATCATTCGTATTTTATAATCATTCCGGTAAGTTTCTGGTCTGTATAATATTTTTTGATTCAAAAAATTATATTTTTCTTCTCATTTTTTTAGCATTAAATATAGATATTGATAGATATCCATTTTATGGAATGGAACCACTAAAATTTATTTCTCACTAAAGGAGTTTCAATTGAAGCCACCATACAATTACTTCTTCTGATGTGTTAGTTTACTGTATATACAGTAGCGCTCAAAAGTATTTTGACAGTATGAAATTTAAAAAAGTCTTTATTATATATTATTTAGTTATCAATACTATTAATAATATATTTGTCGCATTAAAATAAAATATACATAACATTCTTTTTAGTCTTCTGCTTTTTCTTTCTCCTTCTGTTAATACTCATACTTTGATTAACAATTAGCAGTAAAATTTGTACGTCAAAATAACACTAAATGTTTGAAGTCGTTATTATTTCCCTTCAGAAGAGCGACTCTAAGAAAGAAAAATAGTCTGATGAAAGCTCCTCGCGTGAAGAGAGGAAAGAAGACTTTTCTCAAAGTGAGCCCTAAACAAATTAAAGTTGGAAAAGTCGTACATCCTCGAGTAGATATCCCGCGAAAAGGCAGGGGAGTTCACAATTTCACGATGATTAGGAAACATACACGGGAACACAAATGAATAAACAAAGCAAACCTTGACTTGAATAATTTAGGGTTTTTGTCGGTGAAAAAGGAAGTAGTGGGTAGAAGTAGAGGATTTTCATTTTCCGGAACGCACGGAAAACATACGCAATACTTTTTACAAGGATTTTATCGTTATTTTTCTCACAGCCGTCCCGGAATATTTTCCTAGTTTTGTGAGAATTATTACCACCTCCTCCACCCGCTCATTTTGTTTTAATAGCTTCGCTTTAACTCCTTTCATCAATTTTGAATGTCTCGACGAGGGGAAGTTAAAGTTTCTTTTTACCGGTTACACTTCCGGGAATTCTGTTTTCCCTCGGAGCCACATTGCTTTATCGGAGTAATTCATGCTTTGCTGGCTCAGTTTTCCCTGACTCTACACAGCAGACAAACGTTCTTAAAATTGAGAGAAGTCATTAAACTCTGGTTTTCAATAACAAGAACCATTGTTATGTTTGGTCATATCTAATCTTAGGGGCTTATCAGTATTCGATGTTGGTGGTGTATAGTTTGTCCAGTTGGGAAGACAAAGAGAGAACATTTGGCTTTGGGCGGCCATTCATTTATAATCAATTTTTAAAAAAAATGCCATGATGAACTAATTCGAATACCTTTTTTGTAAAGGCGAAGCATAATTTTTCTCATGCAAATTTATTCAAATTTCCTTCCAACAGCCAGCGTGGGCGAGCCCATGCACACAGAAAAAGCCATAAAGCTATTGCTTTTGTTCTTTGAAGTATTAAATTTCGACAGTTGAATTCGAAGGGAGGGTTTTCCCCCCCCCCCCCCGAAAAGATTGAAGATGAAGAAAATGGAGGAAGAGAGGGTGGCTCCGAAGCCCTATGGGGTATATTGACTTACATAATTACTAAAAGATAAATTCAGATGAAGTTGATGACTTCTTCTGCCTCGAGACACAAAAGCGTGCTGTTGCTTTGAATAATTACGCTGCTTGTATGAATGTCGAACAGGAGCAAACCCTTTAAAATAAAGAGGAAAATTACATTTATATACATTAGCTTATGGATAACTGTTATCTAAATTATGGTCAAGCTTTCATTTTGGTTTATAATCATATGTATACTTCCGAAGTTGGAGGATTAATAGATAAACGTCACTTTGTTGGGTTGAATCGTTAATTAAAAAATTTGTCTGATGGAAAAGCCGTTACAGCAGATTAATAAATTTATTAAAATTAATTATTATTAATATTATAAATTATTAATTATTCTAAGAATTATTTATTAAAACTATTCTAAATAGTGCATTCCTGAGGAATGTTATAATTTAGGAGTTTTTATTTATTTATTTTAAAACTCTTTACAAAGTTTTGCTCTATTTTTCTTACAAGGTTATTTTACTTGGCCAGATTAAGGTAATTAATAAACGAAAAAAAATTCCTAAAAATACAGTATAAAAAAACTTCTTACAGTAATTTTTTTTACAATTTCTTCCCTTCTCTCCCTACACAAATCATTTTGAATATTTTTCAGGAAACACACTCTTAATGCATTCTTAAATTCTCCTGTTTTTGTTATTTTTAATAATTCCGGTGGTAACATATTGTATAAAAGTGGTGGTGTGTATTTTAATGTTTTCGGTGTATTTATTTCTGATAATTGGTTTTTTGTATTTATGTTATTCTCGGATGATGGTTGTTCGGTGTTTTGTAGGTATTCGATTTCCACTGGCTTATTATTATTTAGTATTTGTATAGTTCTTGTGTTGGGAGTATGTTTAGAAATTGGTATATGAGTTGTCTGTGTGTGAGTTTATTTTTTATCTTTTATGGCCGTAGTGATTTAATAACGTTATCTTGCAATTTCTGTAACGGTTTCAGAATATAGTATTCTGCAGTTCCCCAAGTTTCTATTCCATGAGTTTTTAAAGATTTATAATTAAAAAATCATTTAATATTCACTCATTTTCACTCAAACACTTTATTTAGAAATACACTCCTAATTAACAAACTACTCTTAAATTAACATGTTTCAGTATAAACAGAAGGAAAAGGCGCGAACTCACTCAGTGCTACCACCCTAAGAAATTTGCTCCTCTCAACAGAATGCCCGGTAATTCCAAAGGGATCGATGACAACCCGGGGTTTCCATTCCACTCGGGAAGAGGTGCAATAAGTTTTCAGGTTTTCCAAAAAGGCTCTGTAAGGCTTAATAACACGGGAGCCGAGGATAAAGCAAACAGAAAGCATCCTTAATAAATCACGTGACAATCATATTGCGAAGAGTAAGGCGGGAAGGGGCTCCCTGCAGAGCCCTCTGGTTTCGCCTTCGGGCACTTCGCTCGTCATGCGCTGGGGCCAACGCAGACAACGGCAGTTGCGAATAGACCGCGTAACGGTTGGTCGTCTCTTGTGATGAAACCCTTCCCGCGCTTTCGCAGTGGAGAATCGCGTGCTTTCTTTTAGGATTCTGTTGTTGGTTTCCCGCGGTGACAGACATATTTCCTAAACGGTAATATCAATTAGGAGTTAGCTGGAACGCCACCTTTTAGCATGTTTCCCGGGAAAGTAATTATTAGTGCATTGCCAGGAGGCATCATCCGTTATAAATTATTCACCGATTAATGAATGAGGGAATTGGCTGACCGCTGAATGTTTCCAGTTTGTAACAGAATTTCAATTGTGGGTGTCGATAATCCCAAACGTCCCGTTCGGTATTTTCTAATAATCTTTCCCAGAATGACCGGAGAGAAACAAAATGGCCACCGAACGGAGGAAAAACGCGGGATATTCGCGAATCCGAATTGACAATATGGCTTCGTGCATCATTTCCTTGTAAACGTGCCAGGGAAATAATTTTTGAAATTGTGCGTTTCGTGCTGAATATATGGAAGCCCAAATGTGATGAGGAAAATATTATGCCAATTACGTGTATTTCTACTCAGCGATATGGAATGACAGCCTAAAGGAAGTGAAAAAGTGGCATTATGTTTTGCCTTGAAATATTTTCTCAATTTCTATCAGAAAAATTTCTTAACTGGTTTCTTTTTTCTTGGAATTCTTTCGAATTAAATTTTTATGCAAACAGACCCATCACAAATTTTAACTGTTTTTGTATGGGCGATACAGAAATACTGTTGAAAAATACTGCGGAATGTTTAACGGTTTTTTCATTTTCGTAACGGTTTAACGGATTTTCAACCGCCCTTAAATTGATATGAAATAGTTGACGAAAATTTTAATAAATAGGCTTTTATTGTTATTTTTTGGGGGACATAATGGAGTAAAAGACATTTTATAATAAAAATAATGAAATTTGGATAAGCTTCTTCCCTTGAGGAATTTTCTACCCAAAAACCACTCAACAATAACTTTCTTTTTTCATAAAAAGGTAAAACCGCAGTAAAATATTTCAAAAAAATTTTATTCCTGTTGTTAATTCTTTTGAAAAGTTTCTGTAAAAAGTATATACATAAATTTAAGGGTCTTTGGTTAGTGTGTTTTTGAGTGGGGGGGGGGGGTTATTCTCGAAGATTTCAACGGTTATTTGTAGGGTTTGTGTGAATGATTTTCGCTGTTGTGTTTAGTCGAAATATTGATTAGGGTATTAAACACCGTTCAAGTTGCTCTCAAACCCCTCATTTATTCCATCGGTGGTTCCCTCTCCGTATCATAATCCTCCAGTGCTGCCAACCCCCCATATTTCACATGAGTGTGCCTCCCCATTCGGGGATTTCCTTATTCCACCCCCTATCTTTGTCATCTCCATACTCTCTTCCATCTAATACTGTTTTATAAGATGGCGAGCAGTTTTATTTAAATCGTGATTTCCTTTCTTTTTTTTTTTCTTTGGGGGATGATTTCGTCCTTCACTTTACTCAATTAGATTTCGTCATTGAATTTTCCCAAATATCAGATTGCTTTGCTGCTCTATTTGGAGGTATAGAAGTGCTTCCTGGTTGTCATTACTGCTATTGAAGTCTGAAAAGTCGAACCCTTTCTGTTTTGAGGTGGCGGTTGTCATTGATTTGATTATTCGGTTAATTTCGTTAAATCGTGAGCTTCTTGATTTTGGGTTTTGAGAAATGTTTGCAAGTTTTATGCTAAACCTGTATCGAACTGTTTTTATGCTGTGGTGTTTGAAGAACTTACGTGTTTAAGTAGTATCTGTTACTCATTATTCACTTTATTGCTTATTTTTTTGTTAATTATGTGTAAATTTTTAATTAGTTATTCTAATACTGGTTATTTATTGTTTATTTCTTATTTAATGTTTATTATTTATTATATATTTTCTCTTTATTATCTGCCTATGTTTATTTACTATTGCACTGGCTATCTTTATTTATTTATTTATATTTTTTTTTCGTTTCGGCCTATCTATGGACCACGATCATTTCAACAGCCTTTCTATTTTCTCTTTCTTCCCTTTCTTCTCCGCCTTCCTCTTTGGCCAATATTCCTTCATTCTCTTACTATGTTCTTCTTTTCGCTCTGTGGTCCACTTTTTCCCTAATTTTTTTTATTTTTTAGTTTTTCCCTAAACTTTATTTATTTATTTTTATTTGTTTTGTTTTATTTATCGTTTGTTGTCCACTGATTTTTTACGTATTTTTTTTTCGATTGGGCCGTCTGTGGACAACATTGGTTTCAACTTTTTCCTCTTCTTTTCTGCTGTTCCTTTTCTTTCCTCTTCTTCCAGTATTCTCTCATCTTCTTTTCTTTTTTCTGTCCATTTCGTTCCTGTTTTCATTTTGGCTTTTTCCTGGAAACTGGTGCTTTCTATTTTCTTCTTCAGGGTGTCTCGTCTTTGTATAGCTTCTGTTGTGACCCCTGCTTCTCTCAGGTCGTATTTTACTTATTTATTATTATTATTTTTAATATTATTATATATTATTATTATTTTTACTTATTACTAAGACTTATTCCTTACCGTTACTTATTATCTATTCAATAATTATTTATCTGCCATCTAACTCTAATACTACCTGTTTTAATTGTCATTCATTACTACTTTATTAACTTATGCAAGACTTCTTAACTACCAACTTAACTCTTAACTTCTTAACTACTTAAGACTAACTTCATAACTGTTATTTATTAACTTATACAAGATTCTAGTCATTTCCTAGTCATTCATTGCACATGCTCCCTCTCGCATAGCAGAAGGCAAAAAACAAGTTAATAAATTTATAATTTCTACACATATTTCACATTTTACTGTGGTGTTCGAAGAAAGTGAAATGCCAAAAAAACTTCCCGTAAAAGCGAGAAAAGAAAACTTGTGAGCGTTCACTTTGAGTCGGTTACTTTTCTTTTTTTTCCTTCAATAGAGAATATTCGTCCGTGCAAGTGAAATCTGAAAAATAGCATGTCCGAATGAAATGGGTGACTTATTTAAAATTTTCTTCAGTTCCACGGTGACCTTTTTATTTTGATTTATTGCAGTTTTCATTTCTATTTTCTTTTCGGGTTTGGCTGTCGTCCAGAAGTAAATTCTTATTCTCGAAAAACCTTTTTCTAAGTCCCTTAAACTCAGATTTTCTTGGTTTCCACCGTTTCGGATTATTGGGTTATTGACTGGGTTTTCCCGAATTCAGGAATCGAAAGCAACATCTCTTCGGTGTCTTTTCATGCCTGGAATTTTGCTTTTTTTCCCCGTCCCTCAATCACTTTTCAGGAAATTTGTCGAATGGGAAGTAGCCGTTGCATTTGCAATAAAAGGATTGTGTTTTGTTGGTTGTTTTGGTTTTTACGATGAAATAAAAAACCCTTAAACGCTTTGTAAAAATCACACATAAATTTTCACTGTTAAAATGTTAGAATCTAAAACGATGGAGTTTTGCAAAGTTGGCATTAGTCGTAATTTCTTTGTAACCCGTCTCCCGGAAAACTTAGTGACTTTCCAGGGAGATTACATTAAAAAATAATAATAATTAAACAGGGTGGAAAATTTTTTTTTGAAATACTGCAAAAGGGAAAAATTTTTCCCTCGACCAAGTGAGGTCTAATTAGAAGAGACTTAAATCAAAATTATGCTTTCGGGGGTGGGGGAAAAAAGACTGATTTAATTAGATTTTATTAATTTTTCAACGCCGGTGTGTAGTTGCACCGATTTAAAATATGGCTTAATTAGTAAAGTTTCCCAATGAATGGGTGAGAAAAGATCCGAGGAGTAAAAAAGCGAAAGGGCACACGTTTGAGACAGTTATTTTGGATAATTAGCCCTTATTTACATTTGGGGGTTGTGTCCCTCGCCCTCAAATAATAACCCAAAGCCCCATGCGATATCGGTCACAAATTCGGTGTGAGCACGGTAAGAAAATTATATTAATGAGTGTGCTTAGTTTTATTGCTCACCCTCCCCTTTAATATTTTATTAGCCTCCGTATTATGTAAATAGGACGATTTCATGGCCTTTTAAGGCTCTCTTTGTTGGAAAGGTGAATTTTTCGCCGCCCTTTTGTTTTTCAGCCGCTCTGCGGATTGTAAATCATAATAAACAGCTTTGAAAACGTTGAATTGGCCTACAATTAGAGCTGAATAATTAGGGAAAACTGGGATTAGGAAGCTTTGAGGGCAGGAGTTGCCCCGAAATGAGCTTAAACTTAAATTTATTTGCCTTTTTTATTATCCCCCCCCTCCCCCCCCCGGCTTTTTTTCCATTTCGGGGCCAAATTATTTCAAATTTTTCAGACTGTTTTCGGCCCTTTTTATCGTTTTTGGCTTCGTATGTAAATTAGATTTGTTTTCTTTTGATTGTTTGCTCTGACATTTTCTTTTCGGAAAATTATTTGGATAAGAGCTTTGGGAGAAAATCTTATTAAGTGAACGGGAGTGGAGAATAGTTATTGACGTATATTTTATATTTTTTTCTCTTTCCCCTAATCCGGACTGGTATTTTTATTTATTTATTTTTTTGTTTCGGCCTATCTATGGACCACGATCATTTCAACAGCCTTTCTTCTTTTTTCTCTTTCTTCTCTTTCTTCTCTGCCTTCCTCTTTTCCCAATATTCTTTCATTCTTTTACTATGTTCTTCTTTTGGTCCACTTTTCCCCTGTTTTTCTCTTTACTGTTTCTCTGAACTTGTGGTCTTTGATTTTATCTCTTAATACTTTTCTGTCCTGTATCTCTTTTTCGGCCATTTTTTATTTTTATTTTTTGTAAATTTGTTGTATCTGAATCTATTGAAAATATTATTGTAATGAATCCAAATTGTATTGAAAAAAGTTTGTGAAAATACGCGTGAAATACGGTGGAAATATATTATATCTTATATTATTTATATTTTATATTTTTTTTGGTGTTGTGGCAGTGAATCATAACCGATGTATATTTTTGAAAGTATGTCAGCGTAAAAATTTCGCCTATATTCTTTTTTTATCTCACTTTTGTTGAGTCTTACTCAAAACCAACTCTGTTGGCAGTTCAGTAGAGACTTAAAATAATTCTTCACCACTTATTTATTCTCCCATAATTATTTTTTGGAATGAAAATATATTTTTATTTGTAGATGGTGGGTGGCTGAAGACGCTAAGTAAAACGTTATATATTATTTTGAAAGTGTCGCTCCGCATCCATCATTTGTTTTTGTGTCAGTTTCGTTTCTCCTAAATTGTTTTTGCTACTTTTCTTCCTTCCGGCTAATGTTTCCATTTACCCCCCGGATTCTGTATTTTATTATTTATTTCGTTTTTTCTTTTTTTATTATGAATTATCCCCGAATTTCTTAAAAGTTTTCAAATTTATTTTTCACACCCGTATTTTAAAAATCTTTTTCAACACCATTACAAGGCATTTTTCTTGCTCTGGGGGTTTCAGAATTAAATTCAGGGCTCTGATGATGAGTTATAGGGATTCATGGTTTTTGCTCTTTCACCGCGATTAATGAAAAATGGAATGTTATATTCTTTAGGTTTCCAACTGCGGAGAACTTATAAAGTCGGAAGTATTTCTCTCTCTCTCTCTCTCTCTCTCTCTCTCTCTCTCTCTCTCTCTCTCTCTCTCTCTCTCTCTCTCTCTCTCTCTCTCTCTCTCTCTCTCTCTCTCTCTCTCTCTCTCTCTCTCTCTCTCTCCTCTCTCTCTCTCTCTCTTTTCTTGCCTTCTTTGTAATTTTGAAAAAACGATGGAGAACAAAATAAAACGCAAAAAAATATGGGCTATTTTTTGGAATTCTCTCAAATTCCAAAAATTAAAAGAACATTAGAAAAAAGATTGTTGGTGTTTATTCTAAATTCTAATTTTTTTCTGTATTGTAGTTTCGCTTCTTCATTCTCTGTAGCACTTTCAGCGACTACTTTTTCGCTTATTGTTTCAATTTTACCAGTGAATGCTCACCTTAGGCGAAATTGGTTACTTTTTAATATTGTTTTGTATTTATCGGGTCATTGTTAGAGTACAGTTTTTTTTGTTTCTCTAAACTCTGTTTCGCGTCTATTTGTGTCGCCTGACCGCACCCATCCGAACCCATAGAACCTCGAAAAACACCATAACCCTTTTAAAAGCGGCATTTAACCTTCAGCTTATAAATGTCACGTACCCCCTTCCGTTTCAGTAATTTAAAAAAATGCTTTCAATAAATCATGGGAAATTATATTGAAATAACGGTAAAATATTCGATGAAATCGCAATAAAAGTCCTTATTTTTTTTTTTTTCCTTCGAAACGGATATATATCAATTAATGCCGATAATGACTGGGAGTTCATTAAATATTCAACGTTAATGGAAAGCGGATGAAGAAAAAAAAGGAAGGACGTGCCTCGAAAAATTAAAAAATAAAAAAATTTTTTTTTCAATTTTTACGGTTTTACAATACCATTTCCATTATACCTTTGTCGTAGTGTTTTAAGCTTCTGCTGAATCAGCTGTAGGCGTGTTTCGAACCAAAATGTTTTGGTTTTCTTCATTCGTTAGTTTTTTTTAGACATACGAGTTTTGATTTACGAAACGGTTTGTTAGGATGGATATCGGGTTGGGAATTAAGAGAATTGAGTTGATCGGAGTTAGATAAATAGGAATCGGAAAATTGAGACGAAAAATTGTCTCCGTTTCTGGGAAATCTAAATCCCCGACGTCTAATTATGATACTGAGGTGATTTTGTGTGAGTCACAATTGATGAGAGTAGGGGTTTGCGAAGAGTCACAAAGGAAAGAGGGGTGAAGTCGGAAAGGGAAATAAATCTTGGAATTTCGTAATAAGCTGAAAGCTGCGAGGGGATGGTTTTCGGTTGAAATATAGGAAGAACAGCGGATTATCTGCTCGAGGGGTGGATCTTTGCTGTAGAGGAACTTCATAAATATGTACAATGTGCGAGGCATTGTGACCAGAGTTTATGGAATTTTCTTGCATTTTTCCCCCTTTTTTTTTTCTCCGATTGTTTTCCCCCGAATTTCCGCAATGTTCGCTCGTATTGGAAAAAGAACTTTGCTTTTTTTTTTTTTAGCTAATTGGCGTTCTAGTCGAAATCCAAAAAGCCAGATCGGCTTTTTTCTTCGGGAGGGTAAAACTTGGGTGACTTTAAGTTTCCAGAGTGAAATATGAATTTTACGTGCCTCAAATTCGAACCCGGATTTTCCAATGAGAAATAAATTGCAGGAATCGCAAACTGTGGCACTGACCTTCGCTCAAACTTTCTCATATTATTGTTGGGTTGACTTTCATCACCCACAGCTGTGATATTTAAGAGGCCTTTCTCAACGAGAGGAAGAAGGATTTTCATGTCGAAAATGATCTTCATGTCGAGTTTCTCGCCCCAACTTTAATTAGGATTTTGGTACTTTGGAAAGATTTAAGGGTTGCAGTTTAGTATCTGTAGTACGGATTTTATAACAAATGATTTCAAATTGAATAATAAAATCTGCACTGTACAATTCCAGGGATGAATACCTCTGAGAATATTCATGCAATTACTCCTAAAAGTTCTGTCAGTTGGCCTTTTCCCATATTTAGTCAGATAAAGATTGTCGTTGTTGGGGTTAATTTTTTATGGCCTTATTTCTGATAGAATAATGTAAACAAAAAGCGGTTTTTTGGAACCATTAGAGCATATCTATCGATGAGAATATTGAGCAATGGAAGAGATATTTTCTGCCGCAGTACCTAATTCCCCCTCTAAAAAAACTTTAGAAAGCAAAAGGTCGGAGGAGACTGCATTTCTTCCTCATTATTGTCCTCAGATTGCTGTAGAAGGCAATAAAAATAAAGTTTTCACTGATGATATTATTTTTTTCACATGTGCCCGACCACTCCAGATGTTAGCAGTTCGCTCTTAAACGGTGGCTGTTGTGTAAAGGCTTTTTATTATTTGTTCGGTTTTGGATTTGTAACTTTCGGTTTTTCATTGTATTATAATGATCATTACAATAAATACTTTTTTCGAGTATTCAAAAGAGAATGACGTAACTGAATGAGAATCTTTTAATTAAGAATGCTTGCAAAAAAAATTTGAGGCAACAAATGGAGTTTAAAAAGCTACACAGCTGTAAGTGATTACAGGTTTAATTAAGAAATTAAAGGAACTCGGAGGAAAAGGAGAACTCTATAATGTGTTCGCACGTTGCAGTTTAACTAAAATTTATTATTAATTCAAGACCGGCGAGTTCTCGCTTAAAATATATCTGAGAAAATCATCCTGCGACAAACTACTCGCTTTGATTCCAGGCAATATGTCAGTAATGGGGATTTCCTTTTTTTTCCAAGAAAAAGCAAAGAAGAAAAAGGATTTGAGAAGGAAACTCGCAATTTATTTTACTACGAATTTGTTCGTTTCACTGAAGAGCAGAAATTACTTTAAATTTAAAATGTCATTGCGTCTTTTATTACCTCTAATTAACATTTTAAAAATCGGGAGATATCGAAGGAAAATTAATCCTCACTCGAGAAAATTGGCAATTTTTATAAAAGGAATTTAGGATAACGTCGATTTATTTAAGAGAATGCAAAAGGTTATTGTTTAAATTGAGATTTTATTCCGAATATCATAAGGAGAGGAATCGTTTATGAAAATCAAATGTTTTAACCCTTTCCTTGAATTACATTGAGCAGAAGACTGTCATTTGGGGTGAAAATTATAACGGTCAATAACAATAGGAGACGTTCTCGTTCTGAACATTTGAGTTATCAGCCATAACAGTTTTATTGATTTTCATTGCGGTAAAAGTTTGAAGAAACTGTATCGGATAGCTCACACAATTTTTCAATTAATTTTTTATTGGTTCCGAAGGTAGCGGAGCAGTAAAACGAGAGATTTTATCTTCCATCCACTAAAGGCTTTGGCACACTTAAAAAAACACTATAAAATCAGTGAAGCGGTCGACAGCCTGTTACAATTTCCTCTGACTTTTTTCTCTTTTCTTTTTCTTTTCCCTTTTTCTTCTTCCTTATTCTTTTTCTTTTTAAACAAGTGACAGGATTATCCTAAAAAAAACCCTTGTTAAACCTTTCTTTTGTATTCGGACGCGGTATAATCAGATGAAATCGTTGACTCGCCGCTTTCTTGTCTTTTCAGGTAATGAAAAACCTGCGCTGAGATTAGAAAACAAAGGTTGCGGGAAGTGCCTCAGAAATGCATCGCGGGATGGAAAACCGGGATCCAATCGTTTATTATTGTTTTTCGTCGTGTCATGTGTGAAGTGCATTTTAGTGAATCGTATCGGTGTCTTCGGATTGGGAAAATGTAAAGAAAATAAAAAGTTTGTGTCGTATTTTATATAAACGCTTATGTAAAATAGTGCTGTGGATATACTACGTCGGTTGTCAGGATGGCGCACGGCAGTATCTTCTCTCTGACCGTACTGCACTTTCTCCTCTTGCAAGGTATTTATCCTTTTTCAGTTAAATTTGTTTCGCGATAAGCGGTTTGGATTTACAAACAATAAAATATGGAGCTTGGATAAGTTCCAAGTTAAGACGTTTGTGTAAAGAATTTATGTGCAGCCGTCTTCATCAGAAAATTATTGTTTATTTGCCATTTCCCCCTCATTTGGCAATTGGAAAATCCTGAGCAGACTTGTTGATTTAATTTTATCTTCAAGCTATTAATTTATAGTTCTACCGGGGTGTAATTTATCCTCGATTTGATGGGGAAGAAAAAATACGCTCTATACGAATCTGACCTGAATTGGAAGTGTTTCGAAGCTTTTTTTTCTACCGATTGATCTTTTTTGGTTTTTTTTTTGCGCAGACTCAGCAAATACTGTTCAATTGCTGCTGATTGTTCTTCCAATTGTAAAAACAAACTTCCGGGAGGTTTGACTGTGAAAATTATTACGAAATAATATCAATGCATAATCGTTACCCTAAAATAATCCCAAGGTACATTTATACAATACTTCTCTCTACCTCGAAATGAAAAATTTATTACATTGAGTGGAGTAGCTTTTTAGTCCTGTATAGCTTCATTCGAACAGTCCACTTTTTCTGGTAATGAGTATGTAATAATGCACCCATTCAGCTCAGTGTGAATTTTGAAATTGGGGGTAAAAAAAGTACAGTCTACTTTCCAGGCCGACCACGAGAAGGAGCATTTTGCCAAATCATTTCCATGACTAAATTCACCTGTTGGAGCGAAAAATAAAAAGCTGTGCTTTCGTATCGACTCCAACTCTCTCTAAGATCCCGCTCCTAATTTCAAATTCTGTTTGGTATTAAACTGAGAGAGAACACTGTCGGAGAACCCCATACCAAGTGACAAGCTTTTAAAAGGTATTATACATAATCCATCCAGTTGTTGGATTAGATATAAAGTTTTGTGTTTAATTATTTTCTAAAATTTCGTCGTCGGAAAGTAAGAAAACAGATAATGAAAATTCCGACAGTTTTGAGCGCGGGATCCGTTTATTAAATCACATGAGATGATTTGTTGATGTTCCCGTGTCATCATTGTGTTTTATCGTTTTGTACCATATCGTTATAATAATAAGAGAGTTACCTTTCACTAATATTTAACACTAATTAATGTTTTGGTAATAAATAAAAAATCAAAAAGCTTACGATGACGACCCTCATTGATGATAATACAACCAAACCCCTAAATGAAGGGTGGAGGTTTGTGCTTTTTAACATTCATTCCTTTAATTCCTGGTAATCGTTGTATTAACATTTATTAACAGGGCCAGAGCAGGAAAAACGGAGTAAAATAATTAGCATAAGTTAAACTGTGGGATGGAGAGTTTCCTCCAGGTGTGTGTGGCCAATTATCACCGTCGTCATCTGCTGTCCTGGTGGTGGTCACCGTATGGTTAATCCGATTAAAGACCTTTTCTGTATAGGAGTGCGGGTGGTGGTGAAGTCACAAAAGAGCGAATCAAAAAGTTCAGTTCTTTCAAGAGTGATAACCGCAGTGAAACACTGAGGTCAGATTCGAAAGAACAGTTGGGAGTTGAGAGCAGTGAGACACATTTGATAAAAATAAAAATGCAGCGTGCCATCTCGTTCGCTCACTTTTCGGAAGAAGTATTCAAACATTAAAAATCGTTAGAAACATTCAGACAATCGAACGTGCAGAGAAAATCAAATGTATTGTCAGAACTTGCAAGCTGCATCTGTCAGCAATAAAATAGCGAAAAGTTGAAGAGTACTAACAGGAATTTAGAATCTTCTCCAGAAAAAAAGTGACTTTTCCATCAGTTTATGTCTTGGAGAGTGATTTCGATGACTTCGAGTGGTTTCCCGTGGACAATAAAAATGTATGTGAATGGATTTTTAAAACTTGAAAATAGTCAATTTTTATGTGGAAAAATGAATAATTATTAACAAGAAAACGAAAACTATCCGCCAATGTTGTGAAGTAACTCAGTGTTTGAAAATCTTAAAATACAATGCTTTGGTATAAAAGCAGAACACTCTATGACATTTTTAATCGCTTATTAAAAATGATTCGTTAGAATGCTTTCATTTTCCTTAAAGAAGCTGCTTATTCTTCTTGCAAAGTAAAACTAAAAATATCTCAAATATTAATTTGACTGATACAGAATAATTAATTTTAAAATAGTACAGACGTCTAAAATTTTTGCCAATTTTAATGCTCAATTCAAATTGGAAGAATAAACAAAAGCAACGGGAATTCGCTTTAAAAATTATTTATCGCTTATTTGTAGCGGCAATTAATCAAATTAATGAATGCAATTATTAAAGTTGAGATTGCGTGTGCATGTTTGTTTTCTTCAGATGTGGTTTGGTTCGCTCTTCATACGGCAGAATACTAAAATAAAAATTGAAAAAGTCAGTTTTTGTGCTGAGGGTCAGTATTGTGTCCTTCTCTGTCTTCGCATTAAATATGTTTTCACGGGCTGTTTCATTCAAGTTTGTATGTAAACATTCCCGGAGCAGGGAAAGAAGGCTGGGAAATCCCTTTTTGTTGGTGCGATAAAACGAAAAGGAAATAAATTTTATTAAAAGATGTGCCAATCCAATCAAAATCGGAATGAAGGGCTCCGGAAAATCGCTCAGACTCTTAAGATCAAATCAAATTCTGACTTGAGACAATCATTTGGAATAAATGGTTTAGGAAGTGCATTTTTCGGAAAACTGGGGTTTGGGGGAAAACGTTTTCTTAGGAAATGGAGGAATTAGATCTCGTATTTTACTTGTTAAACTGAGAGAGGGGAGGCTTTTCAAGAGGTGCTGTCACTTGCTTGCCCTCGGAATTCTTCCACGAGTTTGGGGCTCAAAAACTTAACTTTGACAGCCGTAAACTGTTCGAAAGGTTTTTTGCTTTGCTCTTTGGGAAGTTTAACTCGGGGGAAATTTTACACAAATCCAATACAGTTTATGTAATTGATGAAGAGGTCGGAAAGGAATACGCCAGTGAGCTTCTCGTGTTTTCTATTCCCCCATGTTTCCACAATCAATAAGTTTTTCCTGCCCTCTCCAGAGAGATGTCCCGGTTCTGCTGTAAGAACAAGGAAAAGAGCAAAACCATAACTTTCGGTGATTGAATAAATGAAACGGGTGAAGAAGTTAGATGACGCATTTAATTGCTCGTGATTGGAAACAAGGGAGGAGGGAGAGGACAGTCGAGGAAATCAGGGGAAGAAATCTGGAAATTCAGGCCGGAAAAGCCCCAAATAAAAAATAAATTCGTCGGAGGGGTAAAAGTTTTAAATAAAAGAGGTGGACACACGTGAGAGAAGTCAATTTTAGAATCCGTTTCAGAACATCACCTTTCATTGCCGCTGTCGGCCGCTGTAAAATATTGACAGCTGTCGAATACTCACTCTCCACACACAAATCACCGCCGCTTCTGCTTCACAATGAAAACAATTGCGTGAATATCCATCCACTTTGCTTCTCTTTTGGGAAAGTGTTTCTCCTTTTTACTTACTTTTTCATTCGGTGATTAACCCTGTAAGCGGATGTGCCGTATATATACAGTTGATCTCTTGTACACTGTAGCGGCCATGACGTATATATACAGATAATAATTTTTCTTGGTTTATTTAATAATATACATTCGATCATTTCTGGTAATAAAGGGAGGGTAGGAGCATTGCAAGATTCAAAATAAGATACATAAAGTTTCGTTCATTTTTTCTCTACTCTTCAATGCGTATACATTACCTTTGTACTTTTATTTCAATATTTTATAAGCTGTGATAAACATAAACTAAAATAATATAAACATACGCATATATACGCCAGCTGCTGCAAATACGTGCCCACTACAGGAACCACTACTCGCAACATACCGAGCCGCTTAAAGGGTTAATAACTGATGTCATGTGCAGATTAAAAAAAAACCCCAAGAAATTATAATTTCATTCGCTTCAACATCTAATCTTAATATCCGGGGAACTTAGCCTTAATCAAACTCCAAAAGAAATAATGACAAGCTATTTATTTGGTATTTTAAAAACGCCTAGAACCCCCCCCCCCCCCTCCGTTAATTATTCCAGTTAATAAAGTCCCGAAACGGATTGACCGAGCCTTAATGATGCCAATTTTTCCCCCGTTTTCCGAATTCGGGGCGGGAATGTCTTTAACGTCATTTAAACGTCAGCGCCATTTCCACCCTATTTATACTTTTATTTGCAAATCAAAAAAGGTTTTCACATACACATGACTCAATCGGGAAGTGGATGAGAGGAAAACCGCGGATTTCGGAAGGGGATTCCAGGTAAGAAGGCAGGATTCGTTCACCCCGGGGGAATGAAAGCTTTGTTGCGGTTTACAACCAAGCAGCATAAGAGGAAAATGCGAGTTTTATTGCTAAAAACCGATATAAGTTAGTATGAAATCAACGGCACACAGTTTTTGTGAAGTGCAGCTTTTCCCGGTTTAACATCCAATTTAAAGTCTAAAATTTGATTCGGTCGGTTTGAGCAACTGCTCCTGCTTTTGACGTTGGTTAGAAACGGGAAATAATTATAAAGGACGTTTTAGAAAGCAGGGAGGATGACACTTTCCAACAGCATTATTGTAAAAATCGTCCCGAAGTTCTCGTTTTCCACAACGCGTCAGTTCAAATTCATTTTCTCAAATTAATGTTAATATAATCCGCAGAGGGTTTAAAAAAAATAGGAAATTGAAATTTTTTTTTAGAAAATTTGCCTCTTTAGGTGAAAATCTGGAAAAATGGTAGAATTGACGACGTTGTGCAGCTTTTAAAAATCGCTCTTTGACCCTCTTGGCAATGCGTTTTGGAATTAAATAACTTTTTCTCTTTATTAATGAAAACAGCGGAAGAATCAGCATCATCAGCAGTATTTCATTCCGGTTTCATTTTCCCCTCGTTTTGGCGAAAATTATTTTTTTTCCCCCCGCCCCCCCGTCAAAATCGGAAATCATAGAAAGGGATTCAGGAAGAATCGGAAGCGGAAGTTTGCTTAACAATTTTCAATTACAAACAGACTTTGAAGCTTGTTACGGCCTATTGATATTGTAATTGTGTGGAGGAACCAAAATTAAAATATCCGACAATAAGCCTTAAAAAAATTTGCAGAGCGAACGCTTCAGCAAAAATCAATAACGGGAGAATTTGAATTACGCACCGAAATGAATTTTCACCCGGTTATGATTCGAAGCAATCATAACCCGAGTTAAGCTCTTTTCCCATTTCTGCCGTTCCACTACGGGCACCGAAATAACTCAAAAGGAGTAAAAAGGTGACAAAGTCCCAAAAGGAATTCGTCAGGCTTCCAATGAAAATCCAGAAAGTGGAAAATCTGCCGACGTGAAAAGAAAGAGAGGAAAATTCTGGAGAAAAAAAATTGCAAGAGCGAGACGCTGTTTTTCATCATGTAAGGTTAATTACTTCGGTTGTCGTCGTTGATTGGAGAAAAAGAAAGTCTTAAATCCGGTTTAATTAACTCCGTCTTCTCAGCTTTGTCACTTTCACCGGTTTCACCTGACACCCAGTTACCCTATGATGAACCTTTTATTTTTTTTTAATTTTATTTCTCCCCGGGAAAATGGCTCGCTTTTCAAACAAAGGCCATTCGGTATTGGTGTGGAAAACTTTTCCGGGCGCGCGTCACGTACCTAAAATTAGATTATTATCACGGTGAAAAGAATAATCTACTAAGAAGATCGCGGCTCCCCGAAAAATTCATACCCCCCCCCCGAAAAGTAATTAAGCTCCACGACCTAGATATTTCAAAAAATATTTTACCTAATCCCGCTTTTGAAATTATATATTTTGTTAAAAATTTATAAAGGGTTTGTTCTGTGGCAAAGCGGAAGGATTAGGACCGTTTAAGCAATTATGAAAGAGAAAGACAACGGGGAAGGATTTGCTCTAAAAAAAAATAAATAAATAAAAAATAAAAAAAAACACGGATTGGTGTGCGTTAGTATTTCACCCTGAGTGTTTTTTTAAAAAGGAAAAACGTTACATCGAAGAATGTAATGTTCAAGGCCATTAACACCAAACTCTGACCAATAGAATTGCAGTAATTCTGCACTCCTTTTTATTTATTTATTTATTTTTTTTTTCTATGAGTGATTCCGTTGGTTTTGACTTTTCGAAAGGGAAAACCTCCGGCAGTTAACGTTAAGTTTATTTTTCGGTTTTTTATTTGAGTCTCGGTCTGCGAAGTTCCCTGATTAGTCCTTGAGGGTTTTTCCCGGGGTTTTCGGTAATTGATTCCAAGGAAACGGAGGAAAACCACAAGCAGCCCCTGAAAGGTGTAACTGAAAATTTCGTTAAAACCGAGGCGAAAACTTTTTCGTGCATGTAAACGAAACGAAGTTCGTTTTCAGTTTGATAATGGGTAAATATATATCTTCTCCCTTCCTCGGTAACTCTTTAATTTATCTTTTTAAGTCTGCAACTTGGAAATTTAATTCCCCCCCCGAAGAAAGTCTTCGCCCGCTTCCCTCCCCGAAAAACAAGCCCTTTTATATTGTTTCCCTTTCGAATTCAATCCGAAACCTTTGGCGGAACAAAAAAGGCTAATCCTTTCACCCTCCCGTCCTAATTTTCGTTAAATTGCAATCGGTTAATTTCTTTTTATTCGGCAACACTCGGCGGCATGTCAATTTTTGAAATTTCTAATCCACCCCTCCCCCCTCCCCTCCCTTCCTCCTCCCTTTTCCCCAGCGCGTCTTTCAGTTCGAACTAAATTGAATAAAGCAAAAAATTGTGCAGTTATCCGTCGACATGATTCCTCGGAGACCCTAAAAATTGCAGCTAAAAGCAATTACGGTTTCGAAAAAAGAATTCTCCAGTCAAAACGTTAAAAATTTCATTACTGCATTGGGAGTTGGGAAATTTTTTTTTTTTTTTGTGCGTCTTTTCGGTTTATTTTGTCAAACAGAAATTGAAAATCATATTTAAATGAGATAATTCAATTTAGAAAAGAGACGACACGAAATAATTTAATGTTGAATTCTCTTACTTCGGAATGATTTCTTTTTCCGGAAAAATCAATTTTTTGGGGTTTTACCTGGAAAACCAGAAATTATTCACCTACTTTTTTTTTTATTTTTTACATAATTATCTGGAATTTCGAAACCTATATTTTTCTACATTATCGAAAGCTCTCTTTCTTATTATGGTTATTATTAACCTCTCTTCTCATTGTTATGCTTTCTTTCTCCCGATTTTTTTCTGATTAAAAAATCTCGTTTGTCATATGAAAGCTCCGGTCGTTTTGACCAGTCGGTATTCCATTTGGGAAAAAACTATTCACTTTGACAAACATAAATTCGATAACCGCAGGAGATTTCACAACGGCAAAATTTTGATAAAAATCCCATCTTCCCGCAAAAACCGCCCCGGTATTCCTTATCTCGGATTATCAAAAACCAACCCTATGCTTGTCTGACATATTCCACTCCACCCCTTGAATGCCATTCTGAGACCTTTTATCACGACTCTGATAAGTCGTCTGGACATGGGTGGATAAATTAATTTAATTAGGGGTAGATTTTCATCTGCGCTCGCAACCCCCTGCGGGAAGCCCTGACAATAACCTAATCAATAATTAATAAAAAGACGTCTGACCAGAGGGCTTTCGCTCCCCCGGAAACTCCGCATGAATTTTTAAAAGCTTTCAAATATTCATGTGTTTTTTAGCTTTTGGTCTCTGTCGGACCCTTATAGTTATCCCCAATTTGCTAATTATATCAACAATCATAATTGCACGAATACGGGAATTATTAAATATTCTGAGTTCTTTTTCAAAGAGTCACGTGAAAATATCAAAGTTATTGAAATTAAAAAGTGCGTTCTTTGATAACCACAGCTTTGGTCTCTTTTAAAAAAAAAAAAGTCTCAAGAAACAATAACTTTTTATTATTTATTAAAAAAAAAAAAAATTTCTCCCTCGAGCTTTTCATTAAAAAGTAGAGACGAATTAATACAAACGGTTACTTTTCAACAATAAGACTTTTGTGTGCCTTCGAAACTGAATGCCCGTCTCAGTTTGTAAGGAAAAGCTTTTTCCAATTTTTCAAGTTTCACAGTGGGAAAAAAAAGGAGAGCGGGTCGGAGAGAGAGGGGAAAGAAAGGGCAGATAAATTCAAAAAGTGGATAAGTTTCTAATTAATTGGACCATTGTAATTAGATTTGGGGTCTGTCTGTTTTAAATCTATCTTAGGTAATTGGTAAAGACGTTCCGGACGGAAATCGATGGAGAATAAAATTAATTTCCGAAGTGTTTTCCGGTGACCAAAGGGTTATAAGTTTTTGAAGTGTACTAAAACCGGTGTGAGGGCGTGTGCTTATTTGTGGGTTGACAGAAACCTAAAAAATCTTCACTGTTTCAGTCGGGATGAGAAACTCATGATTTGTATGTATGAAGACTAAACGTGCAGAAAAAAATTATGTAGAAATAGTAGTCACTTTTGTAAGTATGGTTTTATACCAATTTCAGCGATTTCAAACAAAGAATACAATCTTTTTACAAACTAATTCGATTGTTAGAGGTCAAATTGTCAGCCGCCGTCTGTAAGAGACAAATTTAATGCCTAATCGGAAATAATTAACACTTGGAAGAGCTCTCGGAAGAAAAAATCTGCTCTCTATAAAGTTACAGATAGTGGTGTTTTAGATAAAAGGGAAGCCATTCTTCTTTCTGTAAAATCAGAGCACTCTTTGTTCGAACTCAATGGAAAAGTCACGATCCACTCATTTTTCTTCTCTTCGATTCCATAAATTAGACTTTCTTAAGTATATAGAATAAGGCAGTTTCAAGTGGTAGATCGAGGTTGAAAAAAGCTCAAAAGTAGAAAATTAATGTTAGTTTTTCATTTATGAAAAAAATACAAATTCCAAAAAATGTAAATTTGAAAAATAAGCAATCGGGCTTTCTGTGTGGTATTTCCATTTTTTTTTTTTTTTTTTTGAGGGATGACTGATTTTATCGTTTGAGTGGAAACCTTGAGCTTCCAATGGAAACGCTTTACGTTTTTACTCAGCAGATTTTTTCAAAAGCAGTCAACCTCTGCCTTTTTTGACTTTTGTTTCAAAAGAGGACGAGTTTAAATGGATTAGGAGTTTTAAACATTTCGCGATGATCACTGTATATTTCAGACAGAAAAATTTTCCTTTTCGCACAGTCGCGTAATGCAATTTCGCTTTTTCGTCGTGCTTTAGTTTTCAAAAATCAACGTTATGATTTTATGTACGTTTTTTTTTTAAAGTTATGACAACACTTATTTATCAGAAATTAAAAAAACATGGTTTTAATGCGACGAGGGTTTTACAGCTGATCGTCAAAAGTTTCCAAGTTCATTGTAAGTTTACTTTTATTAAAATAAATTAGGGATTCTTTTCCCTCGGCTTCCTTGTCAAAAGGTGATTTTGATCGATGAGTAGCTTTAGTTAGTGGGGCATCTTTGAAGTCAAACACTGAGTGCAATAAGAACCCGTGCGAAGCCCATCACTCGCAAGGGTTAAGCCTTTTTGCAAAACGTACAACTCGCTAAAATCATTTTTCCGCTTTCTTATATTTTCCCACTTTCTTCTTTTCCTTCTAGGAAATTCTGATACCGAAAATCAACTCTTAGATAGTCATCTGATCCATCTACATAATGATTACATGATTGCGTGATCCACCGCAGACTTACATTATGAAACATTTTCGTTGAAAGTTTCAGTGTTTATGTAAATTTCACTTCCTCGAGCCCTCTTCGCCCTTCTCCCGAGCCGAAATAGTCGGAGCATAAATTAAAAAGAAGAAAAAACTTGCAGAACCCACCTCTTTCCACTGCCTTCGTTTAAAGCCTAACTTCCTCGAATTTTTCACTCTCCAACGGTTTTCCGATTAAAAATGTCGCATTGGTTCGGCGAGAATCTATCTGCGGGATGTTCTCCCCGGGGGCGAAAGCACTAAATCTGCCATCTTCGGTGAGAATAGCGTTTCCTAGAGGTCAGAAAGTTCAAAGAGACTTCGGTGATATTTTGGCCAAAGTATGAGAAAACGAAGAATGAGAGGAAGAAGACACAGTAATGGAATCTCTTCCAGTTATACAGTTTTTCAGTATGATTAATGCAATTTTATCGAATAACTAAAAGAGTTACCGCGAGCGAAGGAAAAAAACCTCTTTTAATAAATATAAAAATAAAACTATTAAGAAAAACCAATGAGCTGAATTTAAATCAAAATTTTAAACTTATTTTTGAGATTTAAAAAAAAGTAAAAGCGCATTGTCGGGGACAAAGTTTTTTCAAAGACTGCAAGTAGATAAATAAGGAGTAAACAAGTGAGCAAAGAAAAAAGTAGCTTTTCTAGCCAAACCTGAGAAAATCCTCTCATTAAAAATATTAGGGCAGTTTTATAGCTCTAATCTTTCTTCCTTTTACTCTCTCCTATAGGAAAAGTAAACGGACAAAAAAACAGTAATTGATTACAACTTTACCCATAAAAATATTTTTCAGAATTGGAGGAGGAGAAAATTTTTTTTTTTTTCCTTATAAACTTTTCCCCCCTTTGGAGATAAGCACACAAAAGTTTTGCTTTCCAGTGATTTTCAGAGAATCTCAGGTAAAATGTCTGAATTAAGTTTTTATTGAAAACTTTTGCCGGATAAAAGGAAATTTTTTCATTAACAATCATTCGGAGGTAGTAATGAAATTAAAGTGGAATAAATTCTCCCCCTTTTCCCGCCAAATCCACCCCCGCGCTTTTTTTTTATGAAAGAAAAGTCTGTCTCAAATTCACCAAAATGTACGCGAGAGTGATCAGAAGGTTTTCATGGAAGTTTTCTTTTTTAAAAATTTGTTGTTTTTCTTTTTCTTTCTTTCCGTTTTTATTTCTTTTCATTTTCTTACTACTTTGCTCCTTTTTCTTTTTTTTTTTCTTTTGCTTTTATGCTGCTAAATGATCTTCATTCACATCGTGCTTCGACACCCTCAGCACTTTACTCTTTTCAGGTTGACGACTATTCCGTTCGATTTCATTCTCCATTCCGTTTCACAACAGTTTTCTCGAGCTTTTCTTATCTGATAAAGGATTAATGTCACTACAGCAGAAGACGTGGAAGTAAACCGGACGAATTGTTATCTTTCCAGTTTCGGTTCTGTCTTTTTACGACTTTTGGTGTTTAAGAAGATACTAAAGAAAACTTAGAATATCTTTATCCTCTTCTTTTTTTAATAGATAATTAGTCGAAGGGACTTTTAAGGGACGAAACAGAATCCCCAAATGAGGCGAGAAAGTCCTGATTTTTGTTTGTAAAATTTGCGTTTTCGATTCGCTTTTCCGATCATGGGTGAGTTTTCTCCGTTGGAAGAATTTCTGAGAAGTTGTCTGAAAATTCCCCACGGTGCAGTACATTTTAGTATCGCGTATCGCTCCCTCCGCGTTCCTCATTGCTCACATTCATAATTAATAAAATAAAAGCACGTGAAGGAAAGTGTCTTACGGGCGAAGTGAAAGGTGGAGGGAAAGGGGGTGAGGGCGGAGTGGGGTCACGGGGGCACGGAACGGAAAGTTGATGTGGAAGCGAAAATCTCAGATATTTCAAAAACCCTTTTTGGTTGATTTGCTCTTCAACATCATCAGATAACTTTCTATTTACATCGCGATTATGCTTAATGATGCTGTTTGAAGAGTAACATTTTCGTATCGATTTTCGATGGAGAGGGTTGTTTGCTTGGCTTAAATATTTTATGCAGAGACCGACAAACTCTGAAATTTACAGATTTGAAATGGCGAACGAGAATTTCTCCCGATATCAATTGAAGGAGGGACAATAAAAATTGCACCGGCGGTAATATCCACTCGCCGGCAGTTAAAATGAAAAAGCACAGGAATTTCCCAATAGTTGAAGGTACTTTAAGTACTGAGAAGAGTGGAGCGAAAAACGTGTTTTGATATTGTGAGGGAAGCGATGAGAATTTTTAATGAGGGAACCATTTCGCGGAAACCTATTTTGTTTTATTGCCGTAATGATGAGCAGTTATGGAAGAGAAGTAGGAAAGTTATGTCCTTATGTTATTTTGGTGAAACAAATCCAGGAAATTAATTGCCACACTCGGAAAGAAATGATATTGGACTATAAAGATATTTTATGTTTTTTGGAAGGATAGAATTTAGTTTTTCGGATATTCAAAAACCAATATATTTTTTTTTACTATGGATTGGCCGATAAAAAAAACTTTTTAAGAATGAAATGATATAAGAATTTAATTTCTGTTGCCTTAAAGATTAATATTTTAAACTTTTTATAGGAGAAATTTTCTCTAACCAAACAAGAAGAAAATTGGCTTTTTAAATAGAGAATTTGTGTCATTTCCTTTGCCTTTTGGGAGTATTAAAGAAAAAAAACATACTCCGGAAATCTCTTCCGATTTTGACCTTAAAATATATTTAAAAAAAGAAAACATTGGGATGCTCATTAAGGAAACAAAGCGAATAACGATTTATCAAACTATAGCTTTCGTGAAAACTTTTTTGGAAAGGTGGGGTAAAACCATAAAATTCCTTCACGTTAAGTTTTTTGATATTCAAATTTTTATTACAAACCAAACTGTTTATGGAAAAGTCGCGTAAGCATATTGAAAATTTTCTGCTCTAAGCGAAAATATCAGTTTGACTTTTCAAAATTAGTCGGACGTAAAATTAAAAAAAAACTACTTATTTTATTATCCATTGCTTTTTTATTTTTCTGTGATTTTCCAAAAATAACACCCAATTTTTAGACTTCAGTTATACCTAATGTATATAATTTTTTTTTAAAATTAAACACTTTGTAAAATATGTGTCATTTCTGGAATTGTACTTTTCAATGCCCTTGATATTTCTTTCTCTCCAGGAATCGTCTAAAAGTATACTAAATTCTCACCAAAAAGGTGATGGATTGTTGTACTTAAAGCGTCATGCAATTTTTTAATCAAAAGCTAAACCGGGCTTTAACTGAAAAAAAAAGAAAAATTATTTTGACTCCTTTTTTCTCCTTTTTTTCGTTTCTCTCTGCCCGGCAGATACCACCTGCGGAGAAACAATTAAGAAAGAAAAACTTCACTTTTACCTCGACTACATAAAAGAATAGTTGAGATTCATTTCTCGGGAAAATTATTAGCAAGTTTTTTTCATTGAAAGATTTCAACTTTCACTTCACTTTCTCTTGGCTTTTAAGGATTGATTCTAAAAGCTGAGAAGATTGCAATCGTCCAAGAATTTTCTGCAATGTTGCAGACGCTTTAGTTCCATTCCTTTTGTTTTCACCAGGCGACTCTTTTTTCGGAAATCATCTAAAAATTGGATTTTCTTAGAAATTTCCCCGGGATTTTTCTGCCGTTGGAAACTCACACTTTATCATTTTGGGTTTATCTATCCACGCTCGAACTATTTCACCAATCAAAATATTCATTCATTTCGATGATTCGAATAGAACCCCATTGAGAGCGTATCGGCACCTTGAAAACTGAGTCGGAGGTTAATCGAATTGTTCATGCTTGACTGCTTAAACTCCAAAAGTATATTGAAGCTGAAAAATCCTCCTGGAAGAGCTTTGAACGTAGGAGGAGCTTTGCGAAATCCAGTTGGTCCTCATTATAATCGATTGATTAGATCGAAAATTAAATTTCAAAAAAAAAAATGGGAAGCTTTTAAAGGGAAATAGGTTAAGAGGAAAAGGGCAGAGACGAATGAAAGTGAAAAATGATATATTTATGTCGTCAATTTAAGAAAATAAGTTAAAGAATGATGAATTGAAAATTAATTCGTGTTTTTTCAATAATTCTTTTCTCTTTCTGTTCCCCCGGAGTTTTAGAAAAAAAAAATTTGTAATCGAAGCGGTGAGTTTATTATTATTCTCTCTAATGACTTTGAATGAATGAAAACAAGTTTTGGAAAAATAGCAAAATATTTTTCTTTGGATTTCGGGGTTAACAAGAAAATGACTAAATTTGAATAAATTTTCTAATCGTGTTTGTGAAGGAGTTTCTTTCACTTCCAGCGATTTTTATTATGTTTCCAAATCTTATTGCCAATTACTTTTATTTTTCGACAGAAGAAATCCGTTAGCAGTGTTTGCTTTGTCCCAGTTACTGCTCATTTGAGTATTCAAAAAGCTGTCGAGGTTCCAAATTTCAAATTGGTGTTCTTCCAGAACTTCGACCCCCTTATCCTGCTCTTTTTTTTTATGGGCGAAAAGTTGTGAATATTTTTATGGATTTCCAATATAGCTGATTTTTATTTCTGTTCGTCTTTTTTAGTTTTCGCTCCTGCAGTTTGTGCACATAAAAATCAGAAATGGATAAAATCAAAAATGTGGCTTTCCCGAAAGGGGGGAAAAAAATCAACAGCTTTTCTCATTTTCGAGCCGTTGTCGAATCCATTTATCATTTTTTTTTCTTTTCCACCCGCTTCCCCTCTTTTTAAAAGAACAATGCATTAAAGAATATTTTCTTCTGATCAGATCACTTTTTTTTTTAAGTTAAAAAAATGGAAAATCCGCTTTTCTTTACTTAAAGTTAAAAATCGAAAGCGGTAATTTCAGCCGCTTCGGTTATAAATATCCAAAAGCGCTATCGCTGACGGAGTTCGCATCCAATTACCACATCAGTATTCTAAAGGTTTCGTCGTTATTTCTTTTTTCAATTCACTCGAGCAGATTTCTTCATTTTCTAATTTTCTGAGGATATTCCGAAATTGAGTGACGCAATTATTGTCGCTCATATTTGCCCATTATGATCTCTCATTTTATTTCGTCTTCTTTCAAAACCTTTTCTTTAGATCTGATTCTCTTTTTTCTCAATTTCAACTTTTTTTTGTCTGAATTATTCCCCATGGTGTATTTCTTGAATATAAGTTCGTCATGAAATTAAGAGAATCCAGGAAGCACATAGCGCGTTTTACTACTTTATTTTTTGGGGCAAAACATACGTACACAAAGTAAATTATAGTTTTTATCTCGCAGGGAACATTTGTAGTTTTCTTTTAGACGGTTTTCTTTTCATTTGAAATACGATTCGCGGTTGTCTAAGTTTGAAAGGTTGCCGCCTCTTTTCTTTCTCAATGGAGAAATCCTTTGGAAGTCAAAGGCTGTCAGACTGGAAAGAATGAGAAATAAAGATGTTTATTGTCAAGCTCGAAATCATGTCTCGAGAAAATCTTTCACGTTAAAAAAGCTTTGATGGTATTGCGGTGAGCAACTCTGGAAGAATGAATTTCTTCTTTCGTCTGTTCGCTTTTTGCTCTCGGATTGCTGTTTCTAAAAGACAGACTCTCTCTCTCTCCTTTGCCAGTGGAAATTTATACTCTAATGAGTATTGTGTTTGTGTGAAATTTCTCTGTAGTTTAATCATCCAAAACGTATAATTTTTTCATATTGTAGGATAGGCGACCCCGTTTGATTTCTGAAATTTAAACTCAGAAGTCAGCGATTCAATTCGAAATACTGCTAATGATAAATCATGTTGCGCGTGCGGAGAAGTAATTAGAAAAAGCCCGGCTATGACCTTTGTCTTTCCCAAATAACCCGAGTCGAAATGACGAGCAGGATTTGATTGATCGGTTGTTCCCATTCACCCCGTGCGCTTTGAATTGTCGCACACCAGTCGTTCACCCCCGACCTCCTTCGGGTTTGTTACAAAGCCTCTGGGGTGCTTTCATTGGGCGGAAGGGTGAAAATGTGGGTCGGAACAGGTTTTTCATTTTTTCAATTATTTTTTGCGATTAGATGTTACAGGTTTTGGCGGTGAATTACTGTTTTTTTTATTATAAATTCTTTATTACAACTGTTTACGATCATCTCTTCCTTTTCTTTCTTTCTTTTCCGGAAAAACCAGATGGAGAATTAAAGCAGTTTGAATTTGTGATTACAATCAAAAAGTTATTAGATGTCTCGAGAAATAAAAAGGAAGAAATTGATAGCCCAACAGCATAAAAAAAGGTGAAAGCATTTTTTTTATCACTGGAATGACTTACTTCTCCCTTGACGAATCTTTAAAAGGAAAGCCGGGCGAACAAAAAATAAAAATGAAAGGGAGGGAAAAAAAAGGTCGAAAACTGGAAAGTTAAATTGACTTAAAACGAATTGTTTTGGAAATGTTGGGAAAAGTGACAAAACTCAAGGACACCGTTCAAGGCTTTAATGGAGGACAGTTCTGAATTCTCAGAGGACGTGTCAACTTTTCTGTTTGGTTAATTTAATTGGGTTTTGTGTCCTTTTGTTTTCCTTTCCTCATCTTGTTACTTATTGTTCTTGAGAAAATTAAACCGGTATTAAACCTCCTCATTGAGTGCTTGAGGAGGGAAAATTTTCTGCCACTTATTCGCTCTCAGCCATCGTTTTCTGGTTTTGCGAAAACCCTAAAACCCACCGTTGTTAGGGGAGTATCAAAAAAGGAAATGTTATGGACAATAGCAGAAAAGGAAATGCGGCGAAGGACAGCAAATATGGTAATGCAATGAGTCACATCCCTTGTCGTGGTCGGGGTTGAGGCGAAGGGACAAACCGAGTGTTACTCAGTTCCTCTTTGGCTTTCCTTTTATTAAATATAATTATTTTGGTTTTATCTCAGTTGGGTTCATTTTCGAAAGTTCTTTTCACTGTTTCAATTTTCCTTTTGCGAATTCAGTTTCATTGTTAGAAATATCGTTGTCGAACTGCAAAAAAATAACCGCAAAAGCATTTGTAAAGCGCTGTTTATTATTTACTCACAAATGTGAATTTAATGTAATCGAAGGTCGTTAATTTCCGAAAGAAAACGAAAAAGACGCGCTTTTGCAGCGCTTTAACCGGGAAATCACTTTTGCTGATGTTTCTGTTGTTGTTGTTATTGTTGCTCTTAAGGAGAAGCAAATTCCTTTAACAATTTTGATTTTCTAAAAGTCTAACTTCGGGGTGTTAAAATTTAAATTTCAAGCCGCTAATATGAAAATTTGGTTGTACTGTATTAACTGCATTGTAGATTTCCCCGCGAATGAAACTATGTTTATGTCAGTGTCCTTATTCTTCTTTCTCCAAAAAAAAATGTTACAGGAAAGAGGTCAAACACTACAGAAGAAAATGAATTCTATATTCTTTTGCTTACACTTGACAGGAAAGTGAAAAAAGGTCAAAGGTTTCGAGGTTAACGATCAAAGCACGATGAAACAGATCGCATTTTCGGATGACCGGAAAGTTGAGATGTGACAAGCCAGATTACAAGTGGGAATTCTCCCGCCTCCGCACACCCCCTCGGCAAACACCCCGTTTCATTCTCTTCAAATCCTGAGATTCCCCGGGAGATCGAAAGTCTTTCTCGAAATTATTCTCGAAACTTTTAACTTCGGTTTTTAACACTCAGAATTAATTTAAGCAAAAAACTAATGAAAAGAAATTCAAAGATGAACCGGGGGTGCAGGGAGGAAAGTCAGAAAGTCTTAATTAACGAGCTGGAATCCCATGTGAGAACCCCCGTTAGGCTCCCAAAGATCCCAGTGAGAATTTCCCTCGAAGAAAGGGGGGATTTAACCATGGAAAACTCAGAAATCATCAATAGCCTGGTTGGGAATAATCGGGGAGACTTCAATGGGGGTTGAAAAAATTCTCAAACTAATTTATTATTAAAATAAAAATTTAGCTGTATCCATTTTTGGGGTTTAGGCGTATTTACATGGGAAAAGAGGTTAGAGAAATATGTGTTAATTTGGCTGTTTTCCCACAGGACTTTATTTTCAATGTAAGGATCACAAATGTATAAGGACGTTTTATGTCCTTGGGGAAGCAAACGCAGAAAAACTGTTTTCGGGCCATTGACTTTAGTGCCGAGTCGTCACGATCGGGTTTGACGATGTAAATAATGTCGAGACCGAATAAAGCAGCCGGTGTTGTGCAGAGCAGATGGTCGAAAGACAGAAGGGGACGAAAAGAGTCAAGTGGAAAACCTGAGAGGCAATGGGGGCGAAAGGACACCTGGAGGACTGAAAGGTGAGACACTCCTCTGGAGGAAGCCCCGGTTTCAGTTTGGTCTTCTCATCCAACTACCGGAAGTTACAGTTCGGCGTTTTTTAAAATTCGGGTGTACTTAATAGGATTACATTATGATTTTTTATTTCGGGAATTCCTCAATTTATGAACTTTTGTAGTACGACATCAAAATCTTTCCATAAATCAGAGATTATTGGTGTGAAAGTACAATCCCGCCTTTTGATGGGGATTTGATTGAATAATTCTGACATATAAATGTAAGTTATATAATAAATTAAATTGCTGATTTTAACCGGTGATAACAACACAGCCGTAGACATTTTACATGAAAATTCGAGAATCTTCTTTAAGTTTTATATTTTCATAAGCAGTTGCGGTTGTCGGTCTGTTTATACGATTTTAATTCTTCATCTTTCAAAGGAAAGATTAACTTGGAACAAATAATGAAGTTCTACTGTGAAGAGAGTGGCAGGTAGCTGTTGGAATTAAAAAATAAGGCAATTCTCACAAATTAATTCAGTAAAATTCTTTCACGAATTTTGACTTCAGCAGAAGCTTTTTTTTTGATTTTTGCATTTATAGAAGTTTTGAAAAGTTTTCCGGTCATTTCCGGATCTTTACGAGAAGTCAAACGAATGATTTTATTAAACCGCTGAAAAATCTTAAGTCGGATTTTAATGCACTTTTAATTGTAATTTCAACGCAGTCGAAAGATATTATTATTTGATCCGCAGATAATACTTTAATATCAAAAATTTTTCTTTAAATATTTTGGTTTTGATTAGTGATTTCGGTTATACTCCCTTCAGTTGAGAAAACCAATTTTTGGGGTCAATGTACACATCCGAGCAAATGAATTGAATCAGTGTTTTCCCTTTTAAAGGAAAAAGGTTAAAGAAAAATACTTTTCCGAGCATCATTTTTACTTTGAAAAACCCTTCCATTTACTATAAAAATTAATTTAAAAAAATTTTCCCTTTTCCCGCTAAATTTTATGCTCAGAGTAAAGGCAAGAAAATAAAGAATCTTTTCCTTTCCGACAAAACATAAAAAAAAAATGAATGATTAGAAAAATTCCGCTGACAAGAACCACCACTGCGCGGCACTCATAGTCATGTATATTTTATATAAAATGACAACTTCATAACGCATTCGTGGAAAAGACATTTTTATCTTGTGAAGGGTTGTTTGTATTTATTATTCGAGTTCTGTTGCAGATAAGAAAAAGGTGTGATTCATAAAAAATTAAAAATAGAAAGTAGTTACACGGAGATTGCGAATCCGACCTTTTCGAATGATGAACAATTTAGTGATTTTCCCCGGGCCTTTTACAGAAAGGTTGGCGTGAAAGGATTTCGCCTTCCTTTCCTCCCGGAAGAAAAGAAAATTCCGATGAAGCCGATTCTATCCGGTCTGTTTTCTGGAAATGAAAAGAAAATAGATTTTTTGGAAATATGTCCTGATGGTGGATATTGTAGACCCAAAACGAACCCTATTCTTTCCAATAACATATACTGTCGGCTTTAATAAATCCGAACGCGCCTTAAAAACACTAAATAAATTGACGTTTCTTTCGATTCCTCCCTTTTTAAATTTTTACGGGGGGGAAAAGTCAGTGGACTCAGCCTGGCGGTAATTATTACAAAGTCACCCCTAATTCAAAGTTATAATTTTGTAAGAGTCCCTTCTGAAAGGGCAAAAAGTGAACCTAAGGCTTCGGTGTCATTCAAGACTTGTTGTATATTCTTTTCGGGTCAGGGTCGAAACTTGGTGCTGGGACGCACTGTCAATAAGGTTTCATTTTGAAAGCGCTAAATTTATAAATAGACGCCACATGCGGAAGGTGGGTTATGTATTGTCATTGCGTGCCGACCTGGTGGAAATTCATTTGAAAAACGCCAGTGAATAATACACGATTCGCCGTAAATTCAGAAATTGCCTCAAAATTGAAATCTTTTAAAAATTTTGATTTTTTTTTTTATTTATGGGATAGTCATAATCTTTCCACGGATAGCATTCGGAAGTTATACGGATGTAAGGGAGAGGTGGAGAAGGTAAAATAACTTCCGAAGCGTGAATAATCATTTAATGAGCGTAACTCAAAGTTGACAGGCTTGTACCTAGGATAAGGTTTTAATTTAGAGCAAGGACAGTTTCATGAGGTGGCCATATGTATGACGGATGGGGTGCGCATTCGTTTGTGACGTGATTTCCGTTTCTAGTTTAATATTTAAAAAAAAAAATTGCCGCCATTTTTTTATAGGCTCGACCGCTTAATTATTCATCGTTTCAGTTTTTTATAAATTTTTTTAAAATATCTTTTTTTGTTTTAGAGGTTGTTAACCCTTAGCGGTTGTATGTCTACTCTCAGCCACCACAGCAAGGAACTATACGAATATATACGAATCTTATACTGTATGCATTCCTATATCAGTTTAAACTTTCCTAAACTTATCAACTTGGCTTCCGAAAGGGTAGGGGCACATACGACGCCCTCCAACTGGTTACGGAGAAGGCTCTCGTCGAAATTAAGAAGAACTACGCGAGCCGAGGCATCTGCATCCTAATCACCCTGGATGTAAAGAACGCTTTTAATTCTGCCCCCTGGGGCCGCATTCTAAGCAGTCTCCAAAGAAGAAAAGTTCCAGGATACTTAATACACGTCCTCTCATCGTATTTGTCCGAAAGGACCATTGTATGTGGGTTTGGCGTGAGGTCCGTCTCAGCCGGCGTTCCACAAGGTTCCATTTTAGGCCCAGTCCTATGGAATGTTCTATATGACGACGTGCTGCGGTTAAAACTCCCCACGGGGGTTGAGGCCATAGCATACGCCGATGACCTGGCCCTCTGCATCGTGGCCAAGACGGAAGAGGAGGTGGAAGTGAAGGCAAACGGGGCTCTTCTTAGAATAGAGACTTGGATGGCACAGACTGGCCTTCTGCTCGCCCCTGACAAAACCGAGGCAGTCTGCTTGTCCGGCAGGAAAAAGGTCGGACCACTGGACATACGCCTGGCTGGCACCAAGATCGAACTCAGAGAAGAGGCCCGGTACCTGGGCGTCATCTTCGACAGAAAAATGACATTCACGCCCCACATCGAGCGACAACTCAGGAAAGCCCACTCCCTGAATGAGGCGCTGTCAAGGTTGCTCCCCAGGTACAGAGGGGCGAGTGAACACAAACGAAGGCTCTTCAAGAATGTGACCGAGTCTACCCTCCTCTATGCCTCCCCAATCTGGGGTCGTGTAGTGGTGGGAAAAAAGACTCTGGTCAGACGAATGGTCCGGGCCCAGAGAAGACTGGGCTTGGGCATATGCCAGGCGTATCGGACGGTGTCTACGGAGGCGGTATTGGTCCTCTCCAGGACAATCCCAGTGGACCTCCTAATCCTGGAGGCCATGGACAGGAGGACACGAGGGACACCTGCCCGGGAGGCCAGAGGGAAAACTCTGGCCTCCTGGTCCTCCAGGTGGCAGGCCGGAACAGAGTCGGGAATGCGGACGAGGCGTCTCATTCCTGACCTTCCGGCCTGGTACAATAGGAAATTTGGGGACGTCAACTGCCCCGTCACCCAATTCCTGACGGGCCACGGTGCCTTCGGCTCATACCTGAAGAGGATCCAGAGGAGGGACGGAAGCCACTGCCCCGAATGCGCCGGCGTGGAGGACACCCCGGAGCACACGTGGGATGACTGCCCTCTCTGGAAGGTCGAGAGGGAGCATCTCACCGAGGCCCTGGGGGCACAGCCAGGATATTGGAACATCGCTTCGGAGATGCTCAAGAGTTCCAGGAGTTGGAACCTCATCTCCGAAGCTATGGGAAAAATCCTGGCCAAAAAGGCCAGGATATTGAGACTCTAGGAATATCTAGTGTTTTTCTGTGTGATGTGTGATGTGCTTTAATGTGTTATGTATGTATTGTAAATATATGTAATGTATGTATGCAACCAATGGCCTGAAGAAAGCCAAAGGCGTTTCCAGGCCATAAATAAATTAAAAAAAAAAAAAAAATAAAAATAAACTTATCAACTAATACAATTGGAGATAACAAAATTTAATATAATCAAATATTTTATAAATTGTATTTAGTAGTAATTAAACATTTTATCTTGTTAAAATAATACTAAATATTACTGAATATTATGTATATGTATCCCTGCTCTTTCCAAAGAAATTAATTCCGACCAGTACGATACCCATGTCCAAATTTATACGACCGCAAAGGGTTAATTTACTCCAACATTTCCTATCTGGTTTTTATATTCAATTATCTTATCTTTTTACCACCCCAATGTTAGGGAAAACTTTATTATATGCACTATTTTAATAAAACATGCGATCTGCATCACTCTATCTGAAGGTAAAAAGAGTTTCGGAGTCACCGAACGGGTTATAATTATCAAAAATGCTATTCAATATAAAAAAGGCACACCCAAACAAACCAAAAAGTGAACTTTTTTGGCATGTAATTACTCTGCTATGTGAAATTTTTCTATTTAAGCGATGTTAGCTGTAAATCCATCCATTGCTTATTATGGTTCGCATTATTAAATCATAATTCCGAGGCAAAATAAAAGCTGAGTGAGGGTGTTTACTTCCTTAAGGGAAGTGACAAGTCGAATTCTTTTTATAGCCACCTTTATCATCAAAAATCGCATCCCCGAAATCCTTCACACTTTAATAAAAGTCTGGTGAAAAATTGCGGAAAATTTTCTCGGGCGTAAAGCCTTCGCCACATCATTCAATGCAGGAACTAAATTTCTTTTCTTTTTGTATTATTTATACGGGAAAGAAAGGAAACGGTTGAGAGGAAAATTCAAGTACAGGCAGAACCTTTTCTCAGATTTGACACCGCTGATTAATTGCGTAGATGGAGCAAATTGAATCAATGTTAATTAATGCATTATGAATGGAAAATTATGGCTGCTCCGTATTAATAGATCGAGGAGATATGTCTTGAAAAGATCCGAGCGTTCTCTTTACTCGGAAAAACGAAATGGAAAGCATAGGAAATAACAATGGGAAGAGGCATTGAGGAAGAGATAATCGGGAGATGAGGTCGTTTTATAAATAGGATGCCTTATTAGAAACCGGAGCAGAATTTCCTTTACCTTATAAAAAAAAAAGTATCGATTGAAATTTTAAAATTGAGTTTTAGGTCAGCCGTATCAAACAGAGAGAGAGAGAGAGAGAGAGAGAGAGGTTCTTTTATTATTTAGAGTACTTAGGATAATGCTAACAAGGGCTTTATTTCTCAGAATTAGCGCGTAAAAATAAAACGACATAAAATCAATGCGCTGTTATTATTCAGAAGTGTAGGTTTCTTTTTTTTTTTAGTAATTATTTTTTGCATACTAATTCAACTTCGTCAACGACTAATTTCGTCGCCGGTAGGCTTTTACTAATTCTTTTCTGCGAAATTAATTATCATTGAAATTCATCAAAGAAAAACTGCCGTTTGTTTAGAGCTTCCCATCGAAAGCCTTTATTACGGTTTCACCTTTTTCCTAATTTGGTTTTTATTCTAAATAAGTTTTTTTTTTTTTCATTTAAATTAATTGGGATATCTGAGCTCTCTTTCCCTAAGGGATACTCGAATATCGGCGTGGGTTGAGAATTGTCGAAAATTTCAGCTTTGAATGAAACAAAGGAAAGCTACAGAATGTGTTTATTGTTGGAGCAACTCAGTCACTGTTAATATAATCAATGAATCGCCAAGAAAAATACTGTTGAGATGAAGATTACAGACAAACCCGCTCTTCATCTCGGCAATTGTTTACGAAATCCTCTGAATTTTTTTTTCGTCCGGATTATTATTATTTCGAAAAGAAAGAATTTTTAATTCTGAGTAAACGTACGTCTTTTGTTCCTTTCATATTATGATTCTGTTTGTTGAAGATAATCTGTTTGGGTTTCATTTTTTCTTCAGCGACTCATTTTACCAATTGTATTAATGTATGTGGAATTGTATTCTATTAAGAGTATTTTCAGGGTCCTTTATGCTCTTCATATCGTGTAAAAAATACGCGTTTTTCATTTGTTCTGCTCTGTTGCAATTTTTCCTGTTCGTGGCAAACCAGATTTTGACAGTACTGTAGTGTTCACTATGTTTTTTCTCCTCGCAATGGATTTCTTTCACACTTCATTCAAATATTACAAAAAGCCGTTAATTTAACGATTTGTTTCCACTAAAAATTTCCCTTTTTAGTTTTGAGGAATGATTAACACTTTGTTTTTATGACGCGGTGACTATGAAACCAAAAAGATAAAACATCTTTCAGCCAAGTCGTTAGACAGACTGATGATACGAGGGATGAGTGATTCGGTAAAAATATTCAAAAAGCATAATTTTTTTTTTAGAAATTAAACTCAGTTTCAGGAATTTCAACAAAGAGACGAAACACCTGTATTTACTTTTATCGCCAACTGCGCTAATTAAAACACTAAAAGATAATATATGATCCGATTCTTTTGAACAGCAGACACCGAAGTTTAAAAAAAAAACATTAAATATAAACAAAGATCCACCGCCGATCCTTAACAAGTTCTCGTTAATAATTTAAAAGAGGAAACGAACAATAAAGTCCGAGGGCAGACCTGACGCGAGGAATCGCGTGTGCCAGCCATTAGACATTTAGGAACACCTGGTCCTGATAACATGTGAGAACAAAGGTGGAGGAACAACAAATGAAGGTGTCCTTCTGTTCTCGCACCCCCGGGGTGTGGCGTTATGCTTTAATTGCCAAACCCCCGAAGTCGGCATCGAGAAAAACATAACTTATGCTTCTTTATTTTTATTATGTTTCAGTAAATAATTTCGTTATAACGTAGAAATAGTTGATCACTCCCTCACGGTGAAAAATCGATGTAATCTTTTAATTTTTCCTTCTCACTACTGCAAAGATTAAAAAAATTAAGCTATTTTCGAAGCAAGGCACGTTAATCTCATTGGGGGAAACTTGGCTGAGGTCACGTTTTCTTGTACTACGTCGTAAAAAAAATTAATATGACTTAATAACTTCGAATATTTTAAGTTACTTAATTTTGCTGCAGATAAAAATTCAGTCGGTAATGTTTTTTCGGGAGTTAATTGAAATTAAAAAAGTTTTTCTGACTCCACTCTTTATGTTTCAATTAATGATCACAGTTTTATTAATTATTTGATATTAAAAAAATTAAATGCAGTCACTAATATTAAAGTTAATTCATCAGCGATTTCAGCAATCTTATAAATTAGTATAATTTTAATGTTTCAGCACATAAATTATGAGAAGTATATGCAGATATATAATTATAATGCATATTTTAATGCATATTTTAATGCAACCTTTAGAATATATAATTATTTAAATTTAAGATGGGTCGAAATTTTTTTTTGTTTTAGCGGATGAGGCTCCCAAATTGTAAGGCCTAATTTTAGACTCATTTATTTACGATCAATAAATCAAAATGGCGGAAACATAAACCAATTCCAACTAATAGTTCTATAATTTGGTAGCGGCAGCAAAAAGGTTTCTGCGGCTTTTACTCCCGGAGACTAACACTTTATGACGGCCCATGAAACTAACTGCGTCGTAATCAAATCTGCAGTTTTATTTTCTCAGTGGAACTTAGGGTTAGTTCTCGCCATCCGGAGAGGAATAGTTCCGGGACTCGGCCCAGGCCGTGGGCCGGCATGTTGCGTTCTCATTTTATTGCCTTTCCGTGTCGAATGTGCCATGGTCAGCCATAAAGGAAAGGAACAGTTTGATTTATGATGTGTTTCCTGTTGCACATCTTGAGGGACCTTATGAAGTAGGGAGGCGAATATTGCAACCCCGGAAGAGGAACTATCCGTTCTTGTTGTATGCATTGCTGATGACTTTCCTGAAGGTGCATCAAGCGACAGATGAACTTTAACTGATCCACCATTCAAAACATTACTTGCTGAGACAAAAATTGTCCCACTCAGATGATCTCAAATTGAAGTTTCATAAGCAATTTCATTTTCCAGATTCTTAAATTTCGTTTTTCCATTTCCACTTGAACCATTTTCTGTCCTTTTTCGATTTCTTTTTTAATAATGTCACTTAAAAATCAATTTTTCTTTTCAAACACTCAACTGCTTGGTTTCCCATTTTCGAAAAAAATTTTTTCCCTCATGTGCCTTTAATCTCATGATTAAGTTTTTCATGAAGCTTCGGGTTCCCATTGAAATCTTGACTAAATATTAGTTTCATATCGGCCGTCGCTCTTACTACGGTAGGAATTAAAGTGGATTTTAGTTTGAGCTGCCGAATGATCGCAGCACTTGATATTAATTAATTAATAGGTCGTTGGTGCGGTGTAATTTATTTTCCGACGTTGGCTGTACAAAGGGGGTGGAGGACACCACTAAACTGAATTTATTACGGGGGCGGTGTAACAGATATACTTCACGAAGGGAACAATTCCACGATTAAGGCTGAGGAACTGAAGAAACCTCCTCGCATTTAACTTTATTCAGAAAATTCGGTGCGGAGTCATTTTGTTTCAGTTTTTTAGTCCTTTTTGCACAGCATTTTTCACTTACCGGTTAGTGGTGTAAATATTATAAAAGAAAAAGGGTTGTACAGTTTTGTAATACATTAATGTACTGTATTTTATTATTGTAAAGCTTTAGGTAAATTTAAGCGATTTAGATTTTAAGTATAACTTATGTAGTTATTATAATAACATTATTATAGTATACTAACTACTTCTAATACTTAACTAATACTGATACTTATAGTGCATTATTATAAAATTATTATTACCGTATGTACCAATTATAATAATAAAATTATTTAAATTTTCTTTTGCTGCATAAAAAAGGTACATCAGAAAGATGTCTGTCTTTATAAATATCGAGCCTTTTTGATTAGCTTTTAGAAATTTTGAGCATAAATTATAAATCAGCAGTCGAAACCATTGAATGGAACACCAAATGAATTTAAAATAAAACGTTTTAAAAGCGGAAGGGTTTATGTAACCCTTGGGTAGAAGAATGGGCGGAATGAGAAATTAAAATTTTCTCAATTTCGTCCAGTTTCCGAACGGTTTTCATTCGCCAACACTCAAGTGCTTGCAAACATTGAACGCTATTTGCAGAGGAAGAAAACGTGATCGAGCGAAAAGAGTAACCGGGAAGAAAAAGAATCTCTTCCCATTGCTGAAAATTCGAATTCACTAACCAAATCAAAGAAGATGGTGCATAAATTTAGATGCTTTTCTCTTCGTCCTCTCCGAGCTTTTCTTTCTTACCCTTATTTTTCTCGAAGGAAATGAACCAGTTTAAGAAATTGCCGGATGAAATAGATTATTTTCAGTATGTTTTTTTTTTTTTTTTGGAGAGTTGAGAATAAGGGATCTTTGATTGGATGAGTTTCTCAGCTTCGGTTCGATCTTTTTTTTTTTTTTTTGAAATAAGTTGCTCATTTTCAAGGCTCATTCGGTTTTATTTTTACCTTTGAAAAGCAGAAAGAGTTAGAAAATGACTGATTTTTTTTATATAAAATTCGACAGAAAGCACAAGAGGACAGTATAAATGGAGAAAAATCTCAAGATGCGGGAGGATGGCTAACAAAAACAAATTTTCTTAAAAAATAACTCTCGTTTTGAATTTCACAAATGCTGATTATGACGGGGGGAAAAAACAAAAAAAAAAAGCAAACGAAGCGGTCACACAAGCGCTGAAAAGGCGGACATTTTACTTGCAAATACGGTTATTAAAACCTTTCTCTCGATCCCATCGCACCCCCACTCGCCCCCCCCCCCCCCTCCATTTCACCCCCCGCCGTCTCCAACCTGGGTCTCCCTTGTTTTCGAATCCGTTTAGCTTCCCTGTTTCTCAACATGGTGCACGTCAACCGAATCGCTTCCTGGACTCTTAATTTGAAAAATGTGTTTTAATTTTATTTCGTACCAATCTGGTAAGTGGTCATTCAGAGTGCGGACTTTGCTTTTAATGCTTTTGCATCGGATGCATTACGAAAATGAAAATTTCGGGGCGACTTATTAAACAAATATACATTCGGCCGAGTTTTTGCAGTGGGAAAATATTAAAACAGTGTTTATGATGGCCCTCTAAGATTAATTGCAGAACGTTTATGTAATTAGTTTATTTAGTATTTTTGGAGCTGTGCCGCGTTTATGATTCGAAAATAATAGTTGTAGAATGGGTGTTAGGTTAAGAATTTGTATGATTTTTATTATTTAATATTTCCGCACTAATCTGAATGTGATGATATACAATAGCATTGTACAATCACTAACTCATCTGTTATTATTCCCATTCTTCATTTTTCTTTAAAATTCTTTTGGAATAATTATTTTATTGTAAATATATACGAATAGTTATAGGTAAAGGTGCCCAGTGCTTCCCTAATAACGATCAATCCCGAAAGAACCCGAAACATCCCGAAACGAGAGTGTCGTGTGACGACAAAGTCCTCCAACGTTGTTCGGTGGTTTTTGTATCTTTCATCATCAATCATAATTCAAAAATGAACTAAAGGTGGGGGGGGAGCACCCGTTGTTCACTTCGGGGAGGGGATTAGACAGATTGGAAGCGCATCCCCCGTTCTTTTCAATAAATGAGACATTCCTCGCTCGTTGGAGACATTCATCGAAATTCAATTTCGGTTTTTGTCTTGACGTCGAAAGCAACCTTAACATCCAACTCAAAGACGCTTTGGAATACATACGAAGAGTAACCTGAGAGAATTGAAACGTTTAATCCGTAGACTTAATTACAAATGAGAAGTTAATTAAAACCATTTGAATTCTGAGAAGAGGGGAGTGAATAATGTGGCAGAATCTATCGGAGGAAGCTTCAAATATGGGTTTGGATAATGTCGTAATATAAAAAGGGGTGAGAGCAATACAGAAAGGGAATCGGCAAGGAAATAAAGCTAATAAATTAATTAAGACAAAGGAAAGTGGTGATTCCAATCGAAGTTCTTTGAGCAAACGCTTAAAATTCGACCTCATCGGGTGCCAGTGAAGAGGAGATGAGAAGAAAAGGTGGGAGAAACGGGAAGAGGAATAAAAAAAAAGCCGGAGCTAAAGCGTTTTCGGTTGAGTAGACTATCTCTGAACTTCCCCAGTTTCAATTCCCACATATTAATAAACTTTCTGTTTATCCGAGCTCCTCCATTAATTTGTCTTCTTTGCCCCAATGGGTTTCAGCCTTTTCATTTCCCAAAACCAGTTTGACTTTATGTAAGTTAATCAACCGATTTTTGAGACTTCCGAAGATCTTAAATAATCGGCAACGTTTCCCGAATCCTTGAGGTCGAACTTTCCTTCATAACTTATAAACTAACCTCAGAGGATCGCGTTTCCGTTAAGCAAATATCCTTTGAATGTTTTTTCTGCCTTCCGGCTTTCCAATTCCGTGCATGGCACATCGGACACGGATGGGAAATTCTGACAAAAAGAAAGTATCGTTTGAACCTGGTCCCGTGAAAATAAAGCTTTTGAAAGAACAGTATCATTTTTTGTAGTTTTCACTGAGGCTGTTTGTAATTACGATTCTATGTTTGTTTTATTATTAGAGTTCAATCCTTTGCCGAGTTGCACTTCTGGTGGGCATATTTTACCTCTGGGAACAGAACTCCTGTTTGGTTAACATCGAGAGAACTCATTTATTACGGGAATGGTTCAAAAGCCCTGAGGTGGACTAAGATAAGTAGTTACTCAATTGATCCGTTGCTCAGTGCTTCTTCGAAATAAAGCACTTTCGGCGAGGGCTTATCAGAATGGAAGACGTTAATATAAGAGGCTCTGAACATTACAAACAAGAGAAAGCACTTACCTTTTAAAAAACCAAAAAAAGAAAGCTCGAAAGCGGCCTAATTTCCTCGCGAGCCTTTTGCCGTAGTTAAAATTTATGAAAATATCAAGTAATGTGCATATTAAGTGTTTATTAAAATATTGCTCCGGCCTTGTTAAATTATTATAATAAAAATTAAAGAAAATTATTCATGCCCAAGGGTCGAACCACTTCGGACACCTATCGAAACTCACGTGAGCTACCATCGTTCTTACATATATGACGTTTAAATTATAGGTGTTCGTAAATGCCGGGGTGACCAAAGGTGACAGTGGGGTCACCGTCAGGGTTGGACATTTAATTGTGTGATCGCCGTCACACGAAAAAAAGGCAACCATTGGAACCTTTAGTTCTTTTCATGCAAAATTTTAAGAAATAATTATGTGAAAGAAGACCGGTGGGTGTGGCGAATTTAGAAAATATAATAGAAAAGTCACAAGAGTCTCGGACAATTAAATTTAAGTAATTTTTGTCAATTAACGCAGTGGAGCCTTCGTTTTGAAGAAGACCTGTGTGAAAGTCATGTTTTGTAGTTCGTCATGAACTCTCAAATTATTATTTTAAATCAGTTGTCCTTGTCTTAATGGAAAACGGAAACGCGTGCTTTCCACCATGAAAATCATACGCCAGTTGAGTTGTTTTCTTCATATAGGTGGGATAATTAATTATAATGATCACGATAATTAAAAGTAGTCCGACTGTGGTGGCTCTCTTTTAATAAAGACTCTCTAGAATTTTTTCTGTTATATTATATTTTTAGTTATAGTTAATTATGTTACAGCTAAACACTGAAATCTGGAGGATGTCGACTTTCACGGGTGTGTGTCAACATTCACATTTCTGAATGTTGACACTCACAGAATGTGTGATTACCCAAATGTACAAGAATGTAATGAAATATTCCACTTTTCACCGACGTATTCACCGGTGAAACTTGACATTCTCCAATTTCAGTCATTCACGGTAACATATATATATTATTAAGTATAATTCTTTTTTAGGAACGGTAACATTAAGAAAAAATTTCCTTCACATTATAACATTTTCATGTTAGGAATTACGTGTTAATTAATTCAAAACTAAAAGGTTTTGAAAAGAGTTATGTATTGTTAGAGATCCTTAAGAGTTATTCATCTCACTTCAAAGTTACACCCACTTTTTCCAGTGTTTTCATCTTTGGCTTTTTCTCCCAAAAAATTCAGGGAGATTTTTTCGTATCGTGACGTTTTTGGGGAGTATGCATCGAAGGTCAGAAGTGCGGAAATAAATGAGCATTAATCTTGTCTCGATGAAAGGCATTGCTAATAGCCAAAATCAAAAACGCTGTCGCGCATTTTCAATAACCCCCAGTCATTTAATATTCATGTGAGCCTTGTTATTATATTTTGCAGAAATTTTAACGAGGCCGCCATAAGCCACGACGCCGATGTGCAATTCAAAGTTTTAAAGCTCGTAAAAACTGCAACATCCTTTTATGCGTCGAATATTTCATTCGGTTAAATATTCAACGACATCGTTACCTTTTTCCTTTTATGATTTCCCTTCTGATTTACGGCCCAATTGGTTTATCATTGTAAGAACATTTTGTTTGATATATTTTTACAGTAACTGTAAATTTTCGAAAAATATGTTATACTAAGGGGGCGAGAAACGTCTGTTTTCGAAGATACCCGAACGCCTTTTGACTCCGGACACGATATTTATGGTTTTATACATGAGTTGATTGCATATATAAATTTAAATATGAAACTTTATGAGCGAGGAAGTTTCTTTAAAACTATACAACTGTTTAACAGGATAATAATATGATTGTAGTTCCGAGACTTTAAAAAATTATGTTTAAAACAAACTCATTCTTGCATTGCTTTTCGAAATTATTTTTTTGTAGCGCTTTCGATTTTAATTGAGATGAGTAAAGGTTGGAAAAAATTAAAAAGGCCGGTCGTATTTTTCGAAAGATTGAGTGACACTGTCGTCGGGGCGACAGATTGAAAAGGGAAATCCTTCGCCTACAGCTGATACACATTCGAAAAAAGGAAAAACTCGGTGAACACAAAGGCGGTGGATTTAGTTAAAAAATGACTCGCAGGATGAAATTCATTTGGGAAATCTATAGGTTGAAACAGTGAACCCAAATGTACATTTCAAATTTATTTTAGTTTTTTCAAATTTAGTTTCCGAGGAATTAATTCATGTGGGAATTGAAGAGAACTTTACTACTGGGGATGCTAAATTAATTTAATTCGTAAAGGGGAGGATTGAACGGCAGTAGTTGAACTTTAATTTTTAAGACTTATAATACAATTAAGCCGTTCATGGAGTAAATAAAACCGTAGACGTTATTTCAAAAGCTCGAAAAATGTCAACACGTTTCCTATACATTTGCTGCACCTTTTTTTATGGCTGTGCATCGAAGAGTCCACGTTCGAAATATGCCATTTTGCTCCTCCCTTTTCACGTTAAAAGACAATCATTGCTGTATAAAAATTCAATTTAGGGATTCCCAGTTAAAACGCGATTTTCTTAAAAATGAAAAAGCTCCGTTTTCACATTGTCACAAATATGGTGACCACCTTTCGTTACTTATTTAAAATGTTTTCTCATCCCAAAAGTTTACCTTAAGGTTTTTACATAAATATAATACTGTTATTATTTGCATTATCTATAAATTATTCGCTCAAAGGGTTTTCAGCAAAGAAATCCATTCGGAAGAAATAAGGTGGAAACCGGAAGAGACCAAAGAGTTCGCCTCTGTTGAAAAATAATTGAGAAACTCACAACGCTCCGAATTTCTTATTAAAAATTCAAAACTCGCGATTTCTAATTTAATGAAAAATAAAGTATTCGCATTTATACACTGAAAATGGAACAATGAAAGGATTATACTTTGTTTATTAGTCGGCAACTGCGGAGAGAGCTTTTTAAAAGTGTTTTCTCTCTCTTCAATTTATACTACTCCAAATTTCATTACACGTTTCTGCTTCAGACATATTGCACGTTTTAAAACTTTTATCGATTAAGAGAGGTGCTTCACTTTATATCCCTTTTCGCGGATACGGATGCACTGGCCGGGAAGAAAAGGAAACCCTTGTTTGTCTTATTTCTAATAAATGTTATCGCCAGACTCGGGTGACAAATGACAATAGCATTGGACGATCAGAAGTGTAACCGGAAATGGTAGGAGAAATGTTCGGTGGCGCCAATCTTCTCTTCAGGGAATGATTTTCACAGATCTTTCATTTATCTTCGCTTCTTTATTCGAGTAAGAAACGATTTTCAGGTTTACATTTATCAATCACACGGTACATAATTTATTTTGATTCACATCAGGTTATTTTCCCTTCATTTTGAAGGGGAGAAAAATGAAGAAAAGCACCGTTCAAAGAAACTTTTGTAACTCCCAAATGGCCAAAATCTGTAAGTAAAAAAATGAGCCGAATGCCGAAAGCAGACGAGCTTACACCATTAGTGTAACATTCGCAAATCCGAATTTGTTAACGCTTTGGGGCAGACATTTAATAAACTTATTCGGAAAGAATTAGTCGGGTGCGGGAACTGTTTAATGCGGGAAATTACAAGTAAAAGCTTTGAAAGCTAACCGCTGTCACGGAGTTCACACTAACTTATCCTTAGTTTTTGTTTGCAAGCTCTTAAGTGAACATGTACTAAAAGTGATCTTATTTTAAGCCATCTTCCAAATATTTCTCCGGTTGGCTTTTGCATTTCATTGTTTCTCAGAGCAAAATGTGTTTTGGGTTTTATCAGCAAATTTGGTTTACGTATATTTTTAACCCCTAATTCTAATTATAAGGGTTTTAAACAGGAGAACGAAATTAAATTAAGAATTTACGAATCAAAACTGATCGAAGTAACGTTAAAACAGTGAATAATAAAAATTAACGTCTGCAAAAAAATTAAAAAGGTGAAAAAATTAAAAGGGTGCAAAACGGTCAACTGCTTCGACGCGAAGTTTCCCTTTCCCCCCTTTTCTTTCGTGGCCGGAAAAATGAAATATGTTTCACCATTACCGAGGAAAAATGATTCGGGGGGAAATTTCCAAAATAAGATCGAGTTATCGAACACTTTTCGGGGCTCTTCGAGTAAGTCAACTTAAGCTCCCGCCGGCGAGTGGTCCGCCATATAAAAGTCTTGAATGACCCTTGACGAAGTCGTTAAACCACTTGGCCGTTGCTTGCACTCGAAAAAATATCTTTTTCCCGGGGAAAACTCCCTTTTGTCTTAGACCGTAAACTGTAGCATCGTCTTAAGGAGACGACATTTTCAGATATTTTCTCGAGTGTTCAATATTATAAATTTCCCCCTTCCATGACATTTAATATCATAATTACATCTCGTTTAAAAAATATTTGTCATTTTGATGCCTTTTTTTTGGTTTTTTCGGTTTTCACTGTCTTCCCAGTGGTTCTGTTCCTGTACAGAAATTTCCACCGATTTTTAATATTTCTCAGACGGAGAAATGTGTTTCCGTTAATTGCTGCCGCGCTGTTGCATGTGTGCTTTTTAACTAATGGGCTCAGATTATGGATTGGTTGGCAGTAAACAGCTGGAACTTCATTGCTGGATTGCCTTTCTGTTGCTCAGTTTTTAAATCCTCAGTTTCGAACCTGAAAAGGGTGATGAGCCTGAAAAATCAGACATTGATGTCCACTCAGTCGCCAAAACCAGTATTAATTAATTTTATAATATTTTTTACTATTAACAGATTTATTTTCCTCTTTTTTTAGGATTTTCTTGTTCTTCACCTGTTGCTTTCATTCCGAGTATTTCACCTCCAGAGTTTGCTCAGGGCAACTCGGTGACCTCTCCCCAAACAACATCTCCTAACTCGGCTTTTGTCTTCCAACCCCTTCGCTCATTTGCCTTTCAAGCTTTCTACATTTCTCAAGCTCCTTACTTGCACCCTCAAGCATTTCCACTTATAAATACAAAGGAAGCTCAAATATAAACAGAGCGTGGTGTTGTAGCTTTTACGGCGGGGTGGCGGCGGAAGGGGGCGGAGAGGGGCGGAAGGGGCGGAGAGGGGCGGAAGGGGCGGAGGGGGGGAAGGATGTATTTTAGCGACTTTTGGAAAAATAATCCCCCTCTTTATTTTCACTCCGTCTTCTCGCCGTATTTTAAGACGACAAAGGGAACTTTACTAATGGTGATTTTGTCGGGTGTTGAAAAGGTTATCGTAAATGGCTGAGGGAGGTGTCTGTCTACGTTTAATAATTTCGGTGTTTTTAAAAATTTTCAGATTGATTTTTTGTTCTATTTTAACCCGTTGAGTACCAACTGTGATATATCGCGTATTGAGCGTGTGTAACAAAACTGCCGGATATCTCGTAGTGTAATTTTTGATACGGTAATTTTATACAGAAATTGTATTCAGTGAGCCAGATAGTGTTTTTTTAAATAATAATAATATAATAATATAATAATAATTTACCCATATCTCGCCCGAGGGCATTAAGGGAGTATACACAATTTTTTTTTTTACAAAACAAATTTTTCGCAAAGTTATAAATTATGCACAAAAGAAAAACAGGCATCTGATCAGCTATAGCTTTTAAAGTAATAAGATATTTAAGCAAAACAATAAATAACATAGATTAAATAAATATCATAATAAAAATTGTCAATAAAGTGTTTTTTTAAATAAAAAATATTACAATATTGTATGGATAACTTAATATAATTATATTTTGTATGCTTTCATGTATTTCTCAAAATAAAACCTCGGCACTCACCGAAAGACGCTCTAAATTTGTCAGGTACTCAATGGGTTAATTACTCCCAGTGAAAAAATTGTGAGTCATCATATGAAAAAAGAAGATAAAACTGTTCACAAATTTAATTAGCGCTCATCCGGGAATACTATCACTGCTGACTTGAAACGGGAAAAAACCAATGAGCACATCTTTCTTTTCACAGCGAGAATTGTTCGAAAGGAGGCAAAGATCTCCCGTGTAAAAGTTCCGATAAAGTGACATCGATGTAAAGGCACAGGATTAAGCACTTGATCGTGACACGAGATGAGACGTGGGTTGGCATTACCGGATCGGCGTAAAAAGCCGAAGGTTTTACACTCCTGCCAACACATAACCTTCGACAGGATGAGAGAGAGAGAGAGAAAGCGGAGAGAGGTTTTAGTTTCTAAAGCTTTTAACCGTGGAATTTGCCCTTTCGTTATCAAAGAATGAGGTAATTTAACAAAGCTCTGCATATCATTCGAGACAGTTTCAAAGGGTTGTTTTCTTTCGGTACGAAATACTCTGTCCCGTTCCTTGCCAAAAACGCAGCTTCCTTTTCTTTGGTCATTCACAGAAATCTTTCCAATTACGACGCCTTAACGACCAACGGAGAAATTAATTAATTTAAGTGCTTCCCGGCGTTTGAAAGCGGATTTCGGTTTCAAAGAAACCTACACAAATTGCTTTCCCTTAACATTTCAACAAAACCAACCGCCTGAGGGAACGTTTTTAAAATTAGAATTATTCAGCAAGCAAAAAATGATTTTCATCATTTTTTGAGATTAACTTTCACAAAAATTAGTGCAACGAAGTGAAAAAATGATAATAGGCGCGGGCCGTGATGTACTTTTTATATTTAAATTTTCTTTTTTCCCTATAATAATACATAAGAACAATGTTCCGACTGTGGGCTTTTTTTCGTTTCCCGTTCGGAGCATCCGAAGCTTTTCCAATTGTTTCCCCCCACGTGAATGCGAATTTTGGAATTATATATAAAACTACTCAGGCACGAAAGCTTATGGGGAGTCTTTGTACTCCGATATTGTTTATTGCCCAGCCGAGAGTTCTAATTTCAGCCTAATCTCCGGATCTTTTGCTCCTTTACCTGGAGCTCACATTGTTTTCATATAAAATTATCCAGTTAATTACGCCATGTTTTCCAGGGAATTCTCGTACATTTCGTTTTTGTTTTTCTGGAAATGTGGGAACGCCTTTACTTGAGGCATTCCCAAAATGGAAGGTTTGTTTTATTTGAAAACACACAAAGTCTCTGCATCGAAATAACATGAAACGGTTTTCAGACATGTCGGAAATATGCTAATGTGGAATAAATTGCCTTGTTAACTATTGCTTCCCGGTTCATTTTCTGCTTTCCTTCGGATTTTTGTGCACAGAAAAGAATTCAGCGAAGTCAGGTTTTTTTTTTATAATGAAAACATACGGAAAAGGGTTTATCTGTTTTAGATGGCGAATGGTATAATTTCTCAACGAGATGTGATTATTTTGACGGGGATCAAATTTAAATAAAAATGATTAATTTCTCCCTTAACGAAGGGACGTCTCGAAGCCTTAACAACAGCGCGCATAAAATTCCTAAAAAGACAAAGAATTCTTGATTAATTAATGCGTTTTCAGCCTTCGGAGATTTATCAGAGTAACAGCGGTTAATGAAGATAAATATCTTAAAATTTGGGGTTCACATCTCGCCGAAATTGTTGCATCGAGAGTCAGCAATCGAGATCTTAAGACCCTCCGGGATTTTTATGGCTCTCTCGTTCAGTGAAAGGGGTAAAGATTCATAGATTGGGTTAATGACGGTTGAGAAATTGGCTTCCGGTTAAGTTATGGGACGAGTTTTGAAAATTTTCACGGAGTGAATCCGGAAAATTCACATGACTGAGATGATTTCACATAGACAGTTTGGTTCTTAAAGAATTGTTTAAAGGGAAAACGTGATCTGGAATATCTTATATTTGGAACGTTTTTTGAGATAGCAATCACGCCCCCGGGGCTTTACCTTAAAATTTCCTTTTTTCATTTCCCAGCCAAATTTAAATTCTTGTGAGTATTCCCAATTTGGAGGCGATAAAGGCGGCTTGCTCTTTGCCGTTTTCCACCGGCCTTTGCCCTCATTCTTCTTTCAGATTGGCGCCCTCGAAAACAGAATAAAACGTTAAAAACTCTCCGGTTGGGGTTTGATTTTAGTCGGGGCTGTTGAGACTCAGGTAATTCTCCCTCATAACCCCTTCCTCTCTTTCAACTGCTTCTCAAAATTAGTTAACTGACTGACAAATCTCCTTCGTTCAAGATCAGGTTATCGAGAACGGGATCGAGCACTTGAAATCTCCATTTCAGACTCGTCTATTATGCATGAAGGCGGTGGAGGGAAATTCTATTTGCCGCAGAATTATTTAAGAATTTCACGATGGCGCAGCACTTGAAAAAGAAAGATAAACTTTCCCCGAGAAAAGAAATAAAAGTAATGTGATTTCTGAAAATAAAAAATAATTTTTTTGCTTTTCCTTTTTAACAGATAAAATTTAAGTGAAAATCTCTTTCCTGTGGGCTCCATCTGTGGGGGACGCTTTTGTGGAAAATGATGGCAGAAAAGTCGCGAAGCTCGGGTTTTTATTCTTTTGCTGAATTTATATAATACTTTCCTCATTTCCCCCTTTCGCCCGGATTTTGAGTTGTCTTTTGAGTTGAAGTGCGTACAAATTCACCAATTCGAGGGTTGAATCAGACGTTTCGCGTTTTAAAGGTTTCAATGTGATACAGTACATTATTTTTTTTTTTTAGAAAGGATTTTAATTCGTTGTGGAATTTTGGAGGCAAAGATTGTTTTTTATTAAAGTTTACACGTAACATTCATCCCTAGAAGAAGATGTAACGCCATTTTTTATTGATAGTAGATGCCAAAAGCTTTCGGTTGAAAAGCAGACGAAATTTGTTTTGTTTTGGTGGCGGTTTTTCGCAGCTGGCAGACGACTTATTGAAAGAGGGAGAAGTTAAATAGTTGGTCGAAGAAATTCTGACCGCTAATTGACAAACCACCCTCGGGAGACTTTACTCTAACTTTTGGTAAACTTACAAGTTTGTATCTTTTTACATCAGCAAAAATTTGAGTTAACTGGTTTTAAAATAAACTTTTTTCCGCCGTCTCTTCCGACCCCAAAAATGATAATACTGACGTGTTATAAAAACACCTTATGCTTTTTCCTTCTCTTTCCAAAACCAAACTGCGTACCAAAAATTTCCAATGAAGAATCAGATCGATTCAAATTAATTTTCTCAATTAATATACTCTCGCGAAAAAGTAAATAATATAATATTGAAGAATAAGAGAGCAAAGGGATTGAAGAAAATAATTTCGGGTTTCTTCCCAAGCGAATTTCACGCTTGTGAAAGCGGGCTCTGTCGAAAATAATAAAACCCTTCTCTACACCGGGCACCGTGTTAATTATGCTGCGCTCATGTAAAAACCCTTCAGTATAATGTCCGTCTATCCAATCTGAGATAACAATTTTTAAAAGAATTGAAACACAAAGCTAATAACCTCGGGTCGGAGTCACTTGATGAATATGAATGAGGGGTAAATTGGGACTGTGCCGGCTTCAATCATTTCTCCCGAAATTTGTCTGCTGGTTTTGATTAAAAAAAGAAAAACTTTTCTCTCTTTTCGGAAGGCGTGAAAAGAATCCCTCGGGTACGTCCACTTCTCCTCAAAAAAAAAAAAGAAAACTCGCTTGACATGCTTAATTATCACTTCTTTATTTGTGGAATTATATTAATTAATATTTTTGGCAATGAAAGACTTTCACCCGAATGAATAAAAATATATACGGTAATAAAAATATAATAGAAATAAAAATTCAAATTCAGTGGAAAAAAATAACAGTTAAACCATTCAGTACCAACTACGAGATATCTCGTAGTGGAATTTTTGATACAGTAATTTTATACAGAAATTTTATTCAGTGAGCCAGACAGTGTTTTTTTAAATAAAAAATATTACAATATTGTATTGGTAACTTAACATAATTATATTTTGTAAACTTTCATGTATTTCTCAAAACAAAACCTCGGTACCCACCGAAAGACACTCTAAATTTGTCTGGTACTCAATGGGTTAAGAAATGAAAAATACAAAAAATGAATGAATCAGAAAAGTAAAAAAAAAAGTGACTGTGTGGGGTTTAAATCATGAAAAATATAGTAATTAAAAGTGAATGAAACACAAGTCGAAAGGTCATTAAGACCGCATCAGTTTCGGGGGGTCGTTAATTCCATCTTATAATGGTCACATCAGTCACCGTTGGTGTTTTTTTGGTATGTGCTCTTATGTATGTATAGTGTATGCTGTGTTCTCAAGTTTTATCGCCCCGAAGAGATTCCGGATCGATTCCACTATTACCGTTAACCCCTAAACGGAAATTTCCTCCCACGGGATTTCCAACACCGAAAGTTAACAGTTCTGTCAGAACCCTTTTCTGTGCGGTTTTCTATAATTTTGTCTCAAATTAGAATGAACGTGGGTTGGCAGCAGAATTTGTTCACACACTGGGGTTTCACGACGGTCACCAACAGAAAAAAAAGTCAATCAAATCGTATTTTCATGTTATCAGCGATGCAGTTTTGAAAAAGAAAGTGCATTACTCTTAAGTTAAATTTGCAAATATAATTTTTTAGAATGAATAAAAAGAAAAATTTAAGTTAAGAATAATAATTAGGTTTAGAAGGGAAAGGGTAACCGAATAATCGAAAAGGGAAAGTTTCTGTAAAAAAAAAAAGAAACTCTTGTTTATTAACAAAAAGTTTCTCATTTTCATAATTTTTTGAATCAAAGAAAAGCTTGCATTAAAATTGTGAAGTAAAAGGAAAAAAACTTTGGTGAGGAAAAATACCTCTGAAGAAATGGCCCCCGAGCGGTGTCGTTTCAAGAGCTTTAGCATTCCATCCTTAGCAATCCCGCTATCTTTTATTCGTGTTAGTTGGCACTTCTGCGGATTAATAATGGACGTTCTGTTAATTTTTGATGCGGTGTTTCCTCGAGGAAGAAGAGAGTTGTGATCTGCTTTGAAAAGCTCCCTAATGTTATAACGCTCCATTGTATAAGTCGATGAAGACATGTGAGGAGATGATTTCTTTCCCTCCAATTTTTTCAGTATTTACTGGTCGGTGTAAGCTACAATAGAATAGAAAGCTCGTGCCGATTCGGCGCCCGGGGATGAAAAATGGAATAAGTCATTACTCGAGATTGAATTAAATTAACATCCAAGATTCCTGTTGAAAATATTTAGACAAGGACGTATAATTTTTGAACCTGGAACCGAGAAAAGACAATGAATGCGAGCTAATTAAACACTGTATTATTAAATTTATTTCATAATTCAGTTTAAAGTTTCATTTTTAAGTGACGAGAGAGGGTTTCAACTCCCGGTCGTATTATTATGAGAATAGAATTAAAATTTTCTATTTCCCTTTAATACTACGGTATTTTCATCATTTGGAATTCCGCTTGGAAGGCGAATGGAGGGAGTGGAGATTCAATTTGCTCAAAGTATCACTTCATTACTGACCGAAAGAAGTGCTGTGGATTAATGGAATGCTAAATTGGAGCACTTCAAGTGACTTTTTTTCACTTTTTGAAGGTGATTCCTTTAAATTGAGGTTTGTGTTCGGTTAACGAAGTGGACAAACGCTCTCGTATGGAAAGGGTTGGCGATTTGCGTGTTAATACCCCGTTTCGAGGTGCAGTGTGAAGTGTTTTCGGTTTGAAGATGTCAGTAACAAAAAAAAACATTCAAAAAAATTACCTAATTTGACATTTTAATGATTGAGATAGTGCCAAAATAGCGTCGTTTTTTTTCAACTTTTTGGAAAGTCGGTTTTAAGATTAAATAAATAAAAGAAAAAAACGTTTAAGTTACAATGTTTTATATTGAAAACACACTAAAAGGTAAAAAATAAGTGATATAATAAGAAGGCTGAATGCTTTGTATTGTCACATATACTCTGTATATTTTTGTATATTTAATGCATTCACTCATCTTTTATTTAAGTAAAATCTTTTATCTCCTCTTAAGAGAGGAATGAATGTGTGCATATACTTTTTATTATTTTTTTTAACTTTTATTGCGTTTTCAATATAAAAGATTGTAACTTTACAATTATAAAAAAGAATCGCCAAAATATTGTGACGTCACATTCATTCATACCCCCAAAATGTCAAAAAATTCATAAGAGAATTTAAAAAGATTGTACTCGTAAGCACTTTTAAATTCATAATTCAATCTTCTTACGATGCATTTTAGCCTCAAACTCTAGAAAAATAAATGACGGCTGTCCTTACGGACTCCTCCTTATTTGATTCTTCTTCTTAATTTTCAACTTCTCTACAAACAAACAAACCACCAAATTTCGGAGTTAAATAAAAGATTGTAAAAAATAAATCCCCCTTCACCGACCCCATCCTTCAGGAACAATGCAAATGAAAACCGCAAAAACCAAAAATTAATAAAACGTTGCACTCGAAAATTTTATTCCGAAGGGGGTGAAAAGAGAATGGCTTGACCGAAAAGTTTTTATTAGTTAGCTACACGACCCGAAACTACCTAAGGTTGCGAACTGCGGTTTCGAGTAAAAGTTGAGCGGGGTAAAACCCCTTTTAAACAGGGTATTTTGGGGGAGAACTCCTTCGGTTGTGCCCCGTTGTTCTTCTTGAAAGTTTTCACCTTTTGTCTGGCGAAAGAAAACCGGGGGAATATGCGTGGTTAGGTTTATAAGCTGCGAGGAATATTTATTTAATAGACAGAAGGGGCCATTAAAGGAAGGTAAAGCCGTTCCCTCGTTCTTTTGATGGAAGAATATTCTGGGGATTAATTTTGCTGATTATGAGTTTTTCCCAAGACACTCGGGGGCGGGAGCTTTTTCATAATTGAGCCTCAATCTTCGTTGAGGTTTCAATTAAAACCACATAAGAGTAAATTGTTGTAAAAAAAAGCACGAGAATTGTTTTAGTTTGCTGTCTTTTCTGATTTTTGGACACAAACTCCACGTGAAGCCGGCATAATTACACGACGAGGCCTTATTATAGTTAACGCTCTGTTTATAAATCATCACCCCAATTCTATTAATGTCGGTTAATTGGACGGAAAAAATTTAAGGAGCCGAAACTTGACGAAGGGTTGGGTGAAAGTCAATTTTTTGGTGACCTTTCTCCCTGTAATTATCACTGTTAAATAGTTTCTTTGGTCATTCACATCGGCTGATGTAATGATTAATTAGAGGGTGAGAATTAAGGCAATTTGTTGCTTTTATATCGTCAACCAAGTCGACATTTTCTTTTCGTTAAACATAAAAATTTCCCTTCTCAAGACATTTTCGAATGTAATTGCTTTTTTAAAATATATATACAGTGGGGGAAAAGAACCTATTTTTACTGCTTCCACAGCCTTCTAAAGTTAAACCGAAACTGCATAGTTCACTGCTCAAAAGACCCATTGTAATGAGACTTCACTTAGATTTTCAAAATGGAGTCTTTCTCAAAATTCGCATTTAATTTTTCTGGGGAGATGATTGGAAAGTTGTTGTTAAGGGTGTTCCGCTTCAGGTTTCAAAGGTTCCGGTTCCTTCCCGAACGTATTTTCACTTCGCAAGGGATTTATCCTCGGGTTTGTTTTAGGGGAGGCAAAATTTGCCAGCCAAACCTGTACAAGACCTTCCCGAGTACGGATAAAAAGATTGGGGAGAATCATTGCTGTTCCGGGAAGGAATAAAGACTATAAATTATTCGAAAAAGTCACGAACGAGTAGGTCTCCTTGGGAAGTGAAGGATGAAAGAAAAATTTTAAACGTGATACTTAAGTAAAAAAGCAATTTGATGGGCCACGTAGCGAGAGATGGTTATTTATTATAAAAAATATTAAATATCAAAGGTTGGAAAGCTGACTTATTAGAAGACATTCTAAATTTTAACCGGAAGAAAAGAAAAGGAAGGAATAAAATTGGGTACGACTTAATTTTGGTGGGTTTTTTGTGGGAAAATTCTACGGGAATGGAGTAACGAAAGGGTTTTTTTTGGAGCCAATTTAATGGCTGCTTCTTTAATTTCTTAAAATGTGTGCGGGTTAGTTGAAACAGTAGTGAATCAGAAACTCCGGTGGGATAAATATAAATAACCAATTAATAGAAGAGTACGCGTTTTCAATTTATGTATTAATTTGTTTTGAATTTTAATAATTGTTGGTAAAGTAATTAAGCACCGCTGAAGAAAGTGTATTCTGATAATTTATTATTTTTTTATGATTAATATTTATTCCAGAGCAAATTTTGCTGTTTATGGTTTATTCAATTTGCTATTAATTAGTTTTGTACTCTTCTATGAAGAACTTCGCGGGAAGTTTTAGCAGTGTATAGTGGATTCTTCTTGTGTATTGTCTGTATTGAAGTTGTATATATGTCTGTATATCTGTCTGTAGTTGTAAAGTATTTTGACAATACAAAATTATTCGTTTTCCACCCGTAAGAGTTACATACAAAGTGAAATTTCATTGGCTTTCATTAAAATGCTTTACTACAGTCCTCACATTTATATTAATTTAATTTTAATTAAATAACAGAAGTAATAAAGAGTTTATTTGTAACAGTAACAGTAGAATTGTACTAATAATAGACGGAAGACTATGTAAGTGTATTAGAGAAAAAGCAGAAGACTTAGAAAAATGTTATGCTTTGTATATTTTGTTATTTTAATGGCGAAGGGCGATAAATACATTATTAATAGTATTGATAACATAAATAATACAACCCTAAAATAATACACAACCCTAATAATTTTTAAATAAAACTTTCTATCAATTATAAAAGTATATGCAAGTATAAAATTTTGTATTGCCAAAATATTTTTGAACGCTACTGTATATTGTCTGTACTGTGATTCTGTCTGTTGAAGATTGTATGGTCTTCTGTTTTAAGGTTGTAATGCCACTGTGATTGCTCCTTTATTTTAGGGGATTGTCAAGAAAACAAACCCTCTGTTCCTTTTTACTCTTCTTTCCACACACGCAGAGAGCCTTTTATATCTTCTCATTGAGGAGGCTTCTGAAGGGGTTATCGACTATCATATCCGGACCTTCATGAGATATTAACTAAAATTGCAAAAATTGATTTTCTACTTGTTTTATTTCGATCAGAACTGTTTCTGAAACGGCCAACAGAGGAAATTTCCTTTTTAAACTTTCGTAAATGCACACTTGCCGAATTTCGTCACAGTTAGTAAATTTCAACGTGAAAAACATGTTTGTGGAAGCAATTTGTTAATTTTGGGTGTAAAAGAGAGACGGGTGGGGGAAGGAAGGCAGGAGCGTAAGGGGAAGGATGGCTCTTGAATTTTCCATAAAGCGAACGCGTTTCATCACGTTATGGGAGAATTTTAGCCCATTTGGAAAAACCGCAAGAGTTTTCCCAGCTTGCACATGTAACGTTATGAGAATTAATGTTATGCCGGGTTCCTGACGTTGAAATAAAAGTAAAAAGAGAAAAAAAAATAATGAAAGGGCATTTTTTTTCCTAAAGAGGCAGCACACAAAGGAAACTGAGGAACAATTGCACAATTCACGGGTTTCAAGTATGGGGCGGCTCATTGTCATTAAAACTGCTCAAAAACAGACTGATATTGTCTCCCTCGCTTTCCATTTTCTTCGAACTCCTTTTTTTATCTCCCTCGTGATTCTAATTTTTTTATGTTTTTCGTTTCGAATTTTTCCTTTGGGGTTTCTCCAACTTTGTTTTGCAAAAGCTCAGTTTTTTTTTTGGAATCGTCATTACGGTCTTATTGGAAATAAAAACAAAGCTGAGTGCCGGAGGAGATAATGCGAGGAGGCGTTCCCCTGGGCGGAAACTCATTGTCACACCCACACACTCTGATTTGAGCTAATTTCAGTGCAAATTTTTAGTAATGGTAGTAAGAAGTAGTGTTTTTTATTTGGAGTTAAGTAATCTTTCGAGCATAGAATATTTGAGAACCATCGATGGGTCTCCTCATTTAGTGAGATGAAAAGTTGTAAGGATCGGCGGGCGAAAGTATAAAAGAAAAGTTAATTAACGAAATGGAAAAAAATAATTAAGTTTTTAGGCGATTTTAGAGGAATTTTTAATAGCTTTTTCGCATCAATTTACCGGCTTTTTTCATTCCGAAATACTTTAAGGGTAATTACACTTCCGGCATTTTGTTTTGCAAATTATTTGAAGAGAGCCATGAATTTCACATATAATGGATTGAGGTCTTAAAGGAAATGCATAATGAAAAGAAAAATCGTTTTATCGATCGATCTCTTTCATGTTTTGATCGACTTTGGAAATGAGGATGATAACCCTTTATGTTTTCTCCCTCTTTTTAAGCATTAACCGAAAATAAATGTTTGGAAAAATAGTTATTTCTGTCAACTATAAATTGTTACTAATAGTTATTTTTCTGTTTCAGGTAAATCTTCATTTACATTCCTTGGAAAAGTCAGCAAAGGCGTTTGGCGTAAGTTTGGGTATAATATTCAGGTGTTTTTGTAAAAATTTAAATCAAAGGGTAAGGGTTTGTCTAAATTAAACGTAACCAAACGTAATTGGGTTAATAAAGTAATAAAATTAATACTTATACTATTATTATAACGTATTAAATTATAATTACAAATTCAGAAGGAAAGGGTTGCGCCATAAAAGGCAGACAGAATGCATGCTTACATTTTTAAGTATTTTCAATTTTTGTAATTCGATATCTCCTAATTTTTCAGTCTTTGTCGTGCCCCAACACTCACATTTTCGTGATTCCAGAATCAGTAAAGTTTTCCTCGAATTCGAAAAGGGGTTTTAGTCCCGCTAAAGTCGTGCGATCAGAGAAACTTCTAAGAGAGATTATCTTCACTTAGAAATCCCACCGAACCGACTAAGTCGGAAGATCATATTTTAATTTATAAAACTATATTTCCCCACTTTGCAAATCGGGCAAAAGCCCCCCCCCCGGGGTTTCAGTTTTGTCCCGCGAAGTCTCTCAGATTTTTCTAATCTAAATTTATAAGCAGGCCCAGTTTATATAAAATGCGTTCTTATATTTCCTTCCCGGGTAATTTACAACCGACGTGTCACCGACAATGTGCTAATTAGACCTCCGATCAAAGTGTCGATTGTTCTGTCCCGGAAAGTGTTATTAATGGTGGCTCAACATCCAAAAAACATTTTGTTAAGGAGGCTTATTATTAAAAAATTAACGCCAGCGGTTGCCAGGGCGTGCGAAAAACAAACTGTGCTTCACCCAGCCTTGTGGAGCTTTTGTCGAGAGCTTTTTGCGAAACGCGACATCGCTTCCAGAATTTTTTGTTCGTTTGAGAGTTTGCTTGAGCACCGAAATTTAGATTTAATTTTCAGTTTGTATAAATCCCCAGTGTAAATGAGTGTTTTAAAATTTTTTAACAATTCTAAAAAGTTCTAAAATAGTTTAGGAAAATTTCGGGAAAAGCTCAGCTCACCGACAATACTTCTGAAAAATTTTCCTTTCCTTCAATCGAACCCGGTCATTTAATTCATATTGAAAAGGAAGGAAAAATGACATTTACAAAAGGTTTACCGCTCCTCCCCATCAGAATTTTTACCCAAAGGAAACTATAATTAAGATCGATGAACGGATGAACGGCTGTGAGGTCAGAAATTCTTTTCAGGGAACTCCTCTTAATCATTCAGGGACGGCCTCTGATTTATCAGTGTTCCTTTCTCCGCTTGTTAAACTTTTTCTTCTTCGATCAGCCCTTTTTCTCCAGAAAAGGGGGGGAGAGGGGAGCGGAATTGTAAAATTACAGTTAATGCAATGGAATAACGTCTTAATAATATCAACCCTAATAAAAATCGCGAGTAATCGATACTCTTATCTATTTTTTTATATATAATTATAAATTTATTGGAATATTTTGAAATGATATTTTTAAAATATGTTTTTCCTCCATAAAAGTGCTCATAAAAAACTTTTCTGCATGAAATTATTATATTTTTAAATGGATAAAAACTTTTAAAAAGGTGTAAAACGGTGTATCTGCTGTTTTCAATAACTTTTTGAAGGGGTTTATTGAAAATCACATTTTCGAGTAATTTTAGTCCCTTCGAAAACTATATTTACCACTCATATACAGTTCTTCAATTGGAAATTGAATCGGTGGAACGAAAAGGCCAATCAAAAACAAAATATCAACTGCCATTTTTGGCCATTTTAACAGATATTTATCATCTTAATTACAAAATGACAAACCGAATTAATCCGGAAGCGAAAATCGAAGAAAAAATATTCCCAATAAAATTCATAATGTGCGGAAGGTCGGACGATTGATACATAGAATTCGTTTTAATCCGTTTCGGAGTCATTTCAAAGTCGACATTATTCAAATGGAAATCTATAATTTTCATTACGGTATCTGAACTTATTTGTTGTAATGTCTGAACGGCTTATTTTTCATTCCTATCAAATTCTACTTTTGTGAGTAGTCTATTAAGATTCCGTATGTCTTTTCAGTAACAAAAAAATTAGGTATATAACGTATTGGGATGAACTTTTTCAAAACCTTTTGTTCAGATAGAATATCTATCGGTGTACAAAAGTGCCCCTAAATTCAGACAGTCATTTTAGCTGATATGGAAAACCAATCGCAAAGCAGACGAAAGTTAACCAAAAAATGCAGCGTCCAATATGTCACGATAATAATGTACTATTCTCTTATGTTTTTTCCGTTGTTTGATTTGAATCCACGCGAGAGAATAGTATTACGTTCCCGAAATGTTTTTCTTAGAGATCAGCTTTCCCCTTCCCCCCGAGGGATCACTCAGTCACATGCAGAATCCTACGTGTTTATCAGGGAAAAGTGGGGATGTTTTCGAGTCCACAAACAGATAATTAAAAGGTATGGATTGGCTCTGTTGTGTTTCCTGCACGCGGGCAATCCATTGTCCCAAACGATTATCAAGAATGTCAGTGAATTAAAGCAAACAGTGGAAAGAACAAACAGAGGGGGAACAATTTTACGCAAACTCCATGTTTGTTTTCAATTAATTCCAGATTTAACGTGTGTCCCGAGGAAGTCCAGGGCATTACAAGCCAAGATGTCTGAGCAGCATTAACTGCTTCAGAATAGGCGGATTATCATCGGTGCCTTCGGGAATAATTCTAATCCGGGTTCTCTAACCACTAATCGTTTCCAATATCTTCGGATAAATCTGAATTTTTATCGTTTTCCCTTCGGTCTGGCGTTTCATTGTCAGCAAACAAACGGTCAGTCAGCGAATTGAATGTGCCGCAAACGTGCTCGCGAATAAGAGAATCAGCGAGAAATTATAAGAGATAATGTCTGAAGTGAAATCACGTAAGAGAAAAAATGGGTTTTCCTCTCCTTCGCCCGTCTTTTATCAGCGCCTCATACAAAAGCTCCTCTCTGAGAAATTTTAGCACCGAGCCGAGTGCAAAATGTAAATGCAGATGTCTTGTCGCGCTTCCGGAGTACAGCAATTTCCCTGTAACGCTCGAACGTGTTTATTGTTGGAAAATAAATGAGGAGGTAACCGCGACGACGGAACGAGCAAAGAAAATCCGCATTCCAAATTGTCATTGTTAAAAGGGTAAAGTAAGAGATCGATTACAGAGAGAGAGAAGATTGATCAAAAAGAATCGCGGTTTTCGGTGTCAATTGTACACCCTTTGGAAATTCCGCTTTTTTTCCTCCCCCCAATTTCCTTTTTTTTTCTTGTAAAACCGAAACCTATACAATGACAGTCGGATGTATTTTGTGATGAGACATTAAATAAAATAACGGGAAATATTCTCATATTTTCTGAGTAGAAAAGATTGAAGAAAAAATTATGATAAAAGCACAAAAAGATTATTATTACTAACATAAGTCGAATTAGAAATGGACCCAATAACTAATTTTAGTCAGCAAAAAGCCAAATTCTGGATGAATGAATACACCTCTTTGGACGAATCCTGGGATTTTATAGCTTAAAATTGCTTTAAACCGATGGAGGATTGTTCGAATGTTGGAAATGTTCTATTCATTCTTTCGAGTTTTGTCTATTTTCGGTTTCTCTGAAATGAAGTGTTATATAAATATTATAAAATACTATAATATAAATTAAATAAATTATAAAAGGGTTCCTGAGAATGTTACGAAGGTTAGTTTTACCTTATATGGAGTTACAAAAAATTTGAGAAATTAATGCAATTAATGATTGTGTTAGAAGCAAAAGTGACCAAAAGTTTAGAATGCAATGTCCACTATTTTGACAGTCAAATAAAAGGAACACGAAATTCGAGAAAATGAATTCAAAGGAAGCGATCGGATAAAAAAAAAGATGCTCCCTAAGGAATGTTGTCGTGAGGTTCCCCAGTGGGATAATGAAAGAGAGAATCTTCCATTATTTTCAAAGATTTGGCACCAAAGATTTTCAAAGAAAAAAACTCGTATTTAAAAATTGAACAAACAATGAGAAAACCATTTGAATGCTAATTTAAATTTCAATAGACTTAATATAAAAGAAGTGTAAACTATATAACCATAATTATAAGAATCGGGATGACAAAGAAACCAAAATACAGAAGTGAACAGAAAGAATTTGAAAGAATATTATGCAAAAGTGTTCGATATTAATTTCCGGTGACAATAAATCGAATCAATTCACTATGGAAAGGATTATACGTAAATGAACCTTTGGTGAAGAAAAACTGGTGTCGGATTAGCAGAAACCTGACCTTGATGACCGGAGAACATTATAATAAAGGGTTTCGGGAGCTTTCCACTGGATTAAAGGAATAAGTTGGGATGAGGAGGGAAACCGGAGGATCTCAAAAAGAACACCCTTTTGCCTTCCAAAGCACTTTTTCAAATTTTGAAAATTTTAAAGAACAGTTCACGATCGTCTCCACATTTTTTCTACGGTCAAATCAGAAAAAAAAATGTTTCTTCGACTGTCCAAACTAAAATGAATTAAATGGCGGCGGTTTTGAATTTACCGTTAATAAAAAATATTCAAAAGTCGTTAAAGTCAGAGTGGAAAAAAAATTGTTTTGTGGCTTTGGGATCGGAGCTTTCTTTATGTTTGCGAAGCGGAGAAGTTTTACATGAAAATGAGGTAAAAATTGTCGAGATTGGAACTTCCTTTTATCGGAAAAGCGACATTTTCCCTTTACAAATGGGGGGGTAAACTTCTCGTAATTCCATAAATTCTAAAGTTTATTTTCAAGTGTTGCGCAATCACTCGTGACGATTCGTCGCAATTTGTTTTAATTGAGAACTCAGGGAAACACGTACTTGAATAATTTTATTATGTTTTCATTGAATTTTCATAACGCGACGGTTGACGGAAAATTCGTCGGGTTTTTCAATTCTTTTTATGGTGTCTTTCAGCTTTCGAACAAAATAAAAATGGATAAAACAATTTTCGGTTTCTTTAAGAAAATACACCACTAAAAAGTGAAACTGCACACTTTTGAAAGTTCACACTTTGAAAACTTTATGTAAATGTTTTTGGTTACTCTCCCCCTTCTTCCAGAGTCTTTTTCCTGCTTTTCCCTTTTTTCCCTTCTTAAATTATAAAGAAAGATACTCTGGAAAATTTTAACTGAGTGAGAAAGCAAAACAAAAATGATACGTTTCACTCGTTTTTCTCTCTCTCTTATTTAAATAAAAAAAAATTATATAAACAAATTACGTAAGTAATTTTCGTAAATATCGGCAATGAAATCGGGGAAATTTGTCGCACATATTTGAAGCAAAGAAATATGTCGTCGTTTGAGATTTCACTTCCGATACTCTGAGTTTACATTTGTTGTTAAGTGATTTTTGAGGTTTTATTTGAGTTTCTTCGTAATTAATCCTTTTATATTTGCTTTTCCGTTGGGATTTCGAAATGATTTTTCCGCTGCAAACATTTCACCGCTCTTTTCCAAACTGTTTTTCCGGTGTGTGTGTGTGTGATTTTATCATTCGGATTTGTTTTTATTAATGTGATTAAATCGTTATTTATCCCTCAATCATAAGCATAGTTTTTCGGTAAAGTTTTTCTTTCCCGAAAGAAAAAATTCAAAAAAAAAGTCACCGTAAATTCTCTGTGGAAAAAAAACTTCCTAAAAAATTTTTAATCTATAAAAGTAACCGAAAAATCGCAGATGATGGGAGAACAAAAAAAAAAATACGTTTATTAAACATTTTCAAAACTTTTATGATTTTCAGAACGGTTTTTTTTGTTTTTTTTTTTTTTTAGTAGTTTTCATAATAAAAAGAAGGAAAAGGAATTCTTCCTCCCCCCGGGGGCCACCTCGATATGGTTAAAATTTTCCAAGAAAATCTGATGATGCAGAATCCTTTTAATATGTTCCAAAAAAAAGGAATTCAATAAATACCGTCGACAGAGAATCGACAAAGGTTTCCCCCAAAAGAGATTTTCTCCGACTGTTTTTATAGAAATTTTCGGAGGTCTGAAATTTTTATTTTCTCAATGAAAATATTTCCGAATGAAATTACAGTTTTTGCCAATTAATTCTTGCGGAAATGAAAGGGTGTCACGAAAGGGCTGAGAAGTATGCGGAAGTGTAAAAAGGTTTCCTTTTTACATTCCGAAGGACTCATCAGACTGGAATTCTTTTGTTGGAGTTTTCACTCCCCTCGCTCCCCATTTCTGCCCGCGCTTTCCCCTTTTTTACATCCCTTCATTTGCCTGCTTTATTGGAGTTCTTAGCCGGAAAAAGGAAAGGGCAAACAATGGTTGTTGGCTTGGACGTGGTTCCGTTCGCTGAGAGGAACCGTTTTGTAGGATCACAAAATTTCAGGATGGAATTTGAGTTTTCATTTGGGTGCTCTTTGTTGGTGTTGGGCAGTTCAGCGATTTTTGTATATGTTACAGTTAACGTACACTCTTGGGAAATGTACAGTGTACATTGTACATTTTTATCGTAAGATGTGTATAGTTCCAAAAAAGTTAGGTTGATGTGTACTGAATGTAATGTATAAATACATTCCTCGGCAAATGTGTATTTTTGCCTTCACGTTTTGGTAAATGTATACTCTTACCTTCATATGTTAAGAAAAGTTGGAGTATAAATAAATTAAAAATGTTTTTGTAGCAAAAAAAATATTTATTTAAATAAATATATAATATAAATAATTGTATATATAAATTGTATATATAATTATTATAAAATTGTATTGTATAAATATTGTATACATAAATATTATAATTGTATATATAAATAAAAGTAAATAACAAACATACTTTTCTTTGCAAATTATATATGTCGTAGATAATGATCCCAATAGTTATAAATACAATATTCCCCTTTAGTTTTTAGACCAATACAATAGAAATTAAACAAATAATAATACTTTTCTGTATTATAACAATTATTTTGTATTCTCACATTTACCAAAACGACATAATCATTGTAAATTCAACATACATTTCCCTTATTTGAAATAGTAAACATTAGTCGAATGCACATTACCCAAAATAATACATTTATTGCAATAAATACTGTTACCGTAGCATAAATATTTCCTTTCAGTAATAATCGAAAAGACTACAACCACTCTAGTTTCTTGCAGCTTCCATTGCGATCTCTTCTTGAGAAAAGTAATTGTCATAAATCGACGACAATTGCTGACTTAAACATTCTCTGAGACTGTTACTTGCGAACTTCTCATACGACTCTAAATAAAAAACACTGACTCGCCGATCAAGCACGCGGCGGTGGCTTTAATTATCGATCATTATGTATTCGGTTTGAAATAGAAATAGAATATTCACACGGAAAAGGCAGATGTTCGCCATGTCCTGACCTCCCTCTTTGTCCTTCTCATTATCCATCCTGTCATTATTTTTTGTTATTATAATTCTTTTTTTTTTATTCCAAAGAGGGATGTGGGCGAGGGCTTATCATTAGCTATCATTACAGTAGCACGTAGGAGACGGGTTCATTTCTTTCCATTAGGGCGGAATCGCTTATTTTCTATTTGGAAATAATATAAATGCAGTGGTCTTTCATTTTCCGGGAAAACCGTTTATTTAATGATTTCGGAATTCGAATTTGTAGCAGTTTTCTTTTATGAGGATTAAGTTTGGGAGGGCAGAGTTTGTCTGACTCGTGAGGATAGAAATCAGTGGAAAAAGTGTTTATGAATGGACTCATTTAAAAGTAAAATGACGGGCGACACCTTACGCGAGCAGAAATAATTGGTAAAAGCCGGGAAAATACATAAATTTCGATGAAAGCCGCGGCGGCCGCTTCAAATGTAATTTGTGCCGGAAACCGACATTATTAAAGGCAATTACGATAACTGAATTCGAAACCAGAGCGACAAATGATTTTTGCACACGGCAACAAAATTTGAGTTTCGTGGGAAAACGGAGCTCAAGACGGGGGGGGGGGGTTTCGTCTCGCATGGAAAAGCCAAATCGAGTTTCCCCGGGTTAAACCAAAACCGCAAAACTTCTCGGGTCTTACCTTCGCCGGAAAACACCAAGGACGGGTTCTCCGGGAAAGGCAGAAAACGTCACCGAGGATGAGAACGCGTGCTGGAGGAGTCTGCGGGAAATTATCTCGCGGATGAGTTCCCTGCATATATCATTGTAATTTCAAAAACAAATCTTTATTACGATCTGTCTTTTCTATGTGAAGTTTCTGTTTCACGCAAAACCCTCAAAGCGAAATTTATGTTCGGCCTCATTTATAATTATGTAAGGCACAGACAATGTTATTTATCTGTGCAATTTCAACGAGAAAACCATGTCGGATGGTTACTGTTAAATGTGATTTGTGGTATTTCCGAATGTGTTTGTGAGTGACTTACGAAAATTGGGTGTCGCCAAACCTGAGAACTAAAAATGGCGGAAAATTGTGTGAGCAGTCATCTTGACCTTACTAACTCAATATGAACATTCCTACAGTAATTGTCATTAATCAATTTTCATTCCTTCTGCTCATCGTCCTTCACATCTGTGTCAGTTATATTAATACAGCGATGTGTACCCGACCAGATAAAGGATCTCAAAGATTGTACCTTCTCGAGATTCCCTCCAGTCAGAAAATTTAATAAAACAAAGGGGGAAATCTTAACAAAAAAATTTACTCAAGGATCGCTGCAGTTTTTATGCAGATGAATTTTTTCCCTGATTCCTCAGACTCCATATCTCTGCTCCCCCCCCCCCCGAATTCAATCTAAGGGAAGAAATATTGCGAGCCGAGAATCGAAATTTTAAATTGAAATTTTCCGTAAGGGGAGAGGCAGAAAATGGGAGATTCTTTTTGGGAAAACCCCCCGAAATGCTCGACAGCAACCGGGGGCAGACATTGCTGAGAGACCTGAGGAGTGTCAGACAGCGGTCGTGGCGGTGGGGGGAAACCAAAATTGTAAGGAACAAATGGGAAAACTGATTTAAATCAATATTAAAACGAACCAGAATCGAATTTATTGCCGAAATAAAATAGTTCCTCTTTATAGATATTGTATTTTACCCCCGCTCAATCTTCTGACTTCGCAGATATCTGTAATTGGATCGAAAACCAATTTCGATTTTTTTTTTCTTTCCCACAAGGAAACCTCTTTTCAGCAATTTTTACCGTGGTGTTTGCTGAAAACAAAGTCACTCTTGGAGAAGCTCTTCGGCCATTGAAATTTTCCTTATCGAAAACCGTTGCGGTTTGAATTTGAATTTTTTCCAAGTGTTTCTGCGATCTCCGGCGAATCCCCAAAAATTTTCTCTAAATCTGTTGCCTATAAGAAGAGGATGTGTTGCTGAAAAAGAAAAAAAAAGTTCCAACCCAACGTGTCGCAAATTAGGTCGAAGCTATCTTTCCTTAAAAATTAACCAAACTTTTATTTTTAATTTTTTGCTTGTAATTCCGTGACCAGTCTCTTTTTAAATAATTTATAGCGATAAGTATCAGAAAAGGGAGTGGGGTGCGAATTGCCAAGTTTCGTCTAAAATGGCGGCTAAAGTCAGCAATGCGTATTTTATTTAGGTATTCGGAACTTCCCATTCTGATGTCAATATTTAACATTAAGTCGAATACATAAAATTATTCAAAAAGACAAAAATATCTTTTTTTTTTAAACGGAATTGGGTTATGATTTTTCCGGCAGAAACAATCGAAAATATTATGCTGAGTTTTCAAAATCTCCCCGGCGCGAAAGAAATTATAAATATTCAAGTGTCTTCCATAGATAATTTTTGAGAGGGTTAAATTTGACTTTTCCTCGCCCTTCTGATGTTAAACGGAAAGTCTTCGGCTAAATCTCCCCCGAAAGGAAAATTTCAAGATATTAAAGTAAAGGAGTTAAAGTAAAAAAAAAAAAAGTTAGAAGAAGAATTTTAAACCCGGCTTTTCCGAAAGGGTTTCAGAAACAAGTGGAGAAAACATTTTGCCCGTTAGCCAGATGGGACCTTTCTATTCAAGGATTAACGGCAAAAGAAAATCCTCCTCCCTCGGGCCTTTTTAAAACATCACCAGTCACATTAACATGGCGTTGTCCGGACAGCCCCACGAACAACCACCTCCCTTTCCTGAATTACGGGAATAGCTGAAAAGCCTCTGCGGAAAATTGCAATTGCTCCGCGTTCGGCTCAATAAACCGGACGGCTTATTAGGCCCATTGTATTGATCGAGTGCAATAGCTGCATTAGGCGACTATTATTAGGAAGACGTTCCCTAATTGAAAGAAAACAAAGAAGGGGATGCAAATTCCGAATTGTGTTTTCTCCGCTGACGCGAATGGTCATTTACAGCCCGCGTTTTAGTTACAGAAATAATAGGAGGGGGAGTTTGCTCAATATTATGACGTCATGAATATCTATTTTATAATTTGGACAGGGGTTGTTTCGTGGGAGGTGGGTGAGTATCGATTATGGGCGTATATAATCATGCTGAGACTCAGGGGTTCTTATTTTGAGTGCTGTCATTGTGTAGTAGTCATTCGGTTTTCTAAATTTATATATTTATATAATATAAATTGTATAAATTTATATTTATGGAAATTCTTTTGGAAATTACTTAAATATATTAATTCTGTAGATTCATTTCTAAATTCAAAGTAGATGTATATACAAATGTGTATATATTTGTAATATATGTAATTTGTAATGTTTGCAATGTATTTGTATGTAATGTAAATACAAAGTAGATGAGAAACGGGTCGTTGACAAGCATACAGTAGCGCTCAAAAGTATTTCGACAACACGAAATTTAATAATTTCTTAGTTAATTATAGTATCATATATTATTTAGTTATCAATACTATTCATAATATATTTATCGCATTAAAACAAATATACAAAACATAACATGCTTCTTTGTATTCTGCTTTTCGTTTAGTACTCTTACTTAGTTTTCTGTCTATTATTAGATTGTACTATTCTACAATTCTACTGTTATTTAGATGTTAATTCATTGATTTTTTGTCATTTAATTAATTTCCTTTTTAGTTAATATTATATTTATAAATATGTAAAGCATTTTAATGAAAGCCAATGAAATTTAACTGTGTAAGTAATTCTTACGGATGGAATTTTGTATTGTCAAAATACGTTTGAGTGCTACTGTAGATAAATACAGTATAAAAAATCCCCGATTCGAGTATAAAGTATAAAAAATCAGATAGAAGTTACCTCTGCCAAATAAGTATCACAAAGTCGGGAAACGGTCACCCCATCTTGTAAAAAACATCCCCCGAAAAAAACTTTATTTATTTCTGACAAAAAAAAATTTTCCCCAAGAACCGTTCCCTAAATATTTGAATCCTCCCCAAATTAATTTGCTTCGACTGTCGTGACCGAATAAAAATTATGCTTTCGCCGTTGAATAATTCATGTGAAAATAATTTCTCCTGGGAAAGATACCTGGATAACCTCTAGTCGATCCTCTGCGAACGCGGAAGCATCATGCGCGTACAATAATTACTATTTTTCCGTTTCTCCTCCCCATAAATTTCCCCGCTTTATTTCATTAAGATTGTATGAAAACAACTTCGTTAATTATTTATGTTTGGTGCGGTGATCGTAAATTGTTTAATGTTATTTATAATACCCGGATTTATTAAATTTTTTATGCATCGGCAGTAATCAGAAAATGAAGCTTTCGGTACCTCCTCTCCATCCGTATAGTTTTCACATCTTTTCCTGAGAAATAATGTAAAAAAAAAAAAAAAACTTGGCGACGGGAACTTTTTAGCAATTGTTTTTTCGCTTCATTGATTAAAAAAACGATTTGACATGGTCGGATTGGGGTTAATGTTGTGATGCAGATATTCTACGATCTCTTCTGTTCCAGGAGAACATGACAGATATGGTCCCCGAAAGGGGACGTATTGTACTCTTCCTGAGAGAAACTAAAGTTGAATATAATGTAGACATTAAACGCGCAGGTCGAAAGGTGTCACAAAGTGCGCTAATTTTATTTTCTAATTTACCACTGCAATTCGATGCTTTAAAAATGTTTTTACTTTTTTGTGATATTTATGATTAATAATAATATGTTTCGCATCGTCGGAATGCTGTTGTGAAAGTTTAGGTTTCGAGTAGATTTAGTGAGTGGTTTTGATTTCACTGCCCCAAATTTCATAGTTTTTACAATCTTACAATGCAATTTTACAATCTCTTAAATTCGACAATATGTGAGTTTGTGACACAGAACTGGACAATTAAGAAGAAGAAGAATCAAATAAGGAGGAGTCCATAAGGACAGCCGTCATTTCATTTTTTTGAGTTTGTGGCTAAATCGAATCGTAAGAAGATGGCATTCAGAAGGTTCAGTCATATGCGAATAAAATCTTTTAACAATGATAAATATTCGGGGGTATGAATGAATGTGACGTCACAATATTTTAGCGATTCTTTTTTATAATTAAAATATCAGATTAAGTTTTTAGTATTGTCTAACTCATTATTAACAAATTAAAATCTAAATAAAAGAAAAAAATATTTTAAGTTACAATGTTTTATATTGAAAACGCACTAAAAGGTAAATAAATACTAATAAGATGGCTGAATGCTTTGTAGTGCTTTTTATATCTAATGCACTCAGCCATCTTTTATTTAAATAAAATATTTTTACTCTTAATTTATTTTGATGTACATAATGAAAGAAAAATGAATGTGTGCACATATTTTTTTATTATTTTTTCCTTTTACTGCGTTTTTAATAAAGAATGCAAAATGCATACAATTATTGCACCCCAACTCTCTCAAAACTTTCTTCAAAAATAAATTCGCGTTAACCAAATGAAAAGAATAAGCGCTTCCTCGCGCGATTTCTTTAATAAATATTCTCCTCAGCCGAAGACTTTCTTTCGCTTAGAAGAAAATATGCCTCAAAAATGCTCTTTGATTTTCAGAACACAGAGATTAACGTCAGTGGGATTTTCTTCGAAAGAGCGTATTACGCCGTAGACTTTAGAGCAAATCTAAATATTCGCTTCCATCCCTCCCCCGACAATCACTTCATAAACCCGCCTTTCAACGCGAGGGATTAAATAAAAATATTATTTTTGCGTTTAAAGTAAATCCCCTCGAAATCAAGAAGTCCTCAGGTTGTGTTTTCTTCCCCCGTTGGAAATGAGAGACGTCAAAGACATCTGCCCCCGGTGGGAAACCAACTGTCAACACGTGGGGAGCAAATTAACTGGCAGACACCGGAATCAGAAAAAAAGGGCTGCGAGGAATAAGCAAAAATTTGCGAAACAATTGGATTGGAATTGAGTCTGACGTCGAGTGAAATATTTGAGATTGTGTGCGTTCTGTTCGGCATAAGCGTGACTGCCATTGGGGGAGGGGGGAGGGGGGAGGGGGGGGGGAAAGGTGTGTTTTTGCGGATTTTCGACAAAATCCGGTTCGTAATTTCTTTTCGGTTCCCCCCCGGGGGGAGGGGGAGGGAGGGGACGAAATATGAAAATTTTTTAACGAATCGGAAACGTTTATTCATATTATGTGAAATCTGAGAGAGCAGAAACTGTCAGTTGTTGCAACGGAAGGACAAAAGAGGAACCGGATAATTTTTGAAATTTAAATTCAAAATAGCGAAAAGGAGGTTACAAAAAGGCGGATTTCATGCCAACTTGCGTGAAAACCACTTTTAGAAGTTTTCTTTCGCCCTGTTGAACGGCCCACAATGGCCCAGTTGAAAATTCCCGCTTTTTGACATCTGCTCAACAAAACATTCCCCAGACTTTGATTAAGCTGCCCACATTTTCACATTTTCTTTTATCTGCTGGTGGTATTTCATTGTACTATGTTTGCTCGAAAGAATTAAGAGCCTGTGATTGCCCCTCAGTTTCGAGAAGGCGGTGGTATAAATGGCCAAAACCATTTTAATTTTGTTTTCGATCGATGGTGATTAATTTTATAACGATTTTTCGAACACAAATGTTCGAAACTGACTGCCTTTGTTTAAAGAGTTCTTTCCCGCATGAGATGATTCAACATTTGTCTTTTGCCGGAGACCGAATAAAAGGATTCAGAGATGACAGGACACTGCTTTGCTGGGAGATTTGCGTATTTTCCACGTTGAAGTGGATATTCTGGAGAAGTGTTGAATTCTGAGAAAAAATTGTCAATCACTTCTTGGAAAGGTCCTTCTGTGACACTTACAAAATATGCTGGAATTACTCGCTCAACTGGAAAACTTATAAAGTGGGCTGGAATAATCTGGAGTCTACTGAAGCCCACTGGAGAACTTTTAGAGTCTAAAGAAGTCCAGTAGTGTCCTCTGGAAAACTTCTGACTCAAACGTGTGAGAAGTGATGGTTCCTGTTCGGGTCTGTTGGAATATTCTGGAGAGGGGTGTTCTGTTAGAGGTAACGGAGGGATGGCGAAGGGGAGAAAGTGACTTTAAAAATTGAATTTTTTTTTATAAAACAATATCAGTGGCATTCAGCCGTCCACACGGACTCATTGTTTGTCACGAAGAAGGTGGAAACACATGTGATCTCGTGTGTGTGACTGACCATCGAGAAAAGTTTCAGTCATAACTCACTCCTAATTGGTAATTACCGGTTAACTTTGCTCTATAATCTTGAATTCGTGTTTTCATTAAAAATTAATTTCGTGAAAACTTTCAGTGGAGTTTTCAACTTTTAACGGTTATTCTTTTCTAAAAGAATTTTAAAAAACAATCACTTACGGAGGAGATTTTTTTTATTAAATTCTTTATTTATTTTTTTTTATAAATAGTCATGTTCCGTTAAAAACAAACTTCATTGAGATATCAGTTAAAATCTAAGGTTGGTCGGAAATTTACATTTGAGGGTGAACATTGCGTCTGATTGAGTGGTCAACCATTTTGGATTAACTGCTTGTCGAATTTGCATTTGCACTTTGCCCTCATATCGTTTCCGTAAACTGTCTTGCATTTTTTATTCCCCCTTGCGGTTTCCCCCACGGTTTGACACCACTACACTATTCAGTGTTACACTTTTAATGAATCGCCAAAATGGAAACAATAAAACCGCATCAAACCCCGCACGGCTCACCTGCTAAGGGGTTTTACTAACTCGTGCAACTTTCTCAATCAGCTGCCAGAGCGTCTGAACTTCGAAAGCAGTAAAAATTTCTAACTTTAAGCCTTAAAAGCTCTCCAATATCAATTCGCTATCAGTTCCCGTTTTTGTTTCATACCCTCCTCACTTTCCCTCCGGCACGCCATACTTTCAAAGAAAGAAAAAAAAAATTAAACTTTGCTTTTAATTAATTTTTCTTCTTTTATAAAATGTAACTTTCTCGCGTGATTTAAACTAAAATAAAATCCTAAATATTACTTGTAATACCCGTGAGGCAACAAAAGGAATATTTTTAAACCTGTCCCTGGACAACGCTCTATTGATTGACTCACTGAATACATTCATTACGGTTTCCATCGGGGCAGAACCGAAAACAAAGGTGTCCGGCCAGTGAAGAACACACACACACACACATACACAAACACACACACACCCGGTTCTCACATAAAAGCCTTTCGTGTGATAACCTAATTTTCGTTTCCATGAGTCACGGGCCTTTGATCCGGAAACCTAAGGTTGTGTCACGCGCCGGCTACCCTTGTTTATTATAAACACATGCTAATGGGTGGTGTGCAGCCCATCTGTCACCGGTCAGCTTTTCCTGGGGGTGAGTTAATGGCGCTCGTTTTCAATTACATTCCACTCGAAGTGAGGACATCACGCCAAAACGAAAAAAACACAGCCTCCCGATGTGCATTTAAGGGGTTGAGACCACCCTAAAATCGGTGTCTTAATTTCAGTTTCGCCTTGGAATGACTACGAAGGAAGAAAAGGTGTGACACTTCCGGTTATTTGAAGGGGAAATTAAAATTATAAAAGTTGGCAATCGGTGAAAATTGACGAAAAAGGGGGTTGAAGGGGGAAAAGGGTAAAGGGTGAGATGTTCCTCTGTAAGCACACGTATGAAATGGGTGTAAAAGGCGTGGGAAACAGGGGAGATAAGCGGTGAGATTGCGAAAGGTAAGAAAATGAGAAAAGTTTCAAGAAATTGAGTGGGATTTGAACACGAACGCGGAAAACGCCTTTTTGTTTAGCTCTTAATGCAATAAAAAAACAATTTTCCCCCCAAAAAAAAGGATTTGTTTAAACCGGGCTTAACTGTTTCAAATTTTTAATTTGAAACGTTCACTTACCTGTTTGTGTTTTCTTTCTCATGAGTCTCAAAATGAGCCGAAAGATTAAGAAACAATAAAAGGGGACAGACATCTCCGTTTGAATTCGAAAACGTCATAGTCGAGCTCATTAGTACGTTTATGTAATGAGGATGTAAAGGTTTTTGACTCACAAAAGGAAATTCCAATAATGAACTGGAGAAAAAATTTTCTTAAAACGGGGAGGAAAAGGAAGAGGAGAAGAGGGAACTATTTTCTCGGGTTTCTCTTTTGTGCTCTCTTTGATTTTCATTTAAATTCAATGATTACAATTCGTGTGCACATCGCAGGTGAAAAGATTTGCTTCTTTTATTATTGGTAACTTTGGTAAAGGTCACCCCCATTAAGGAATGAACCATTTAATTTTATTCATTTATTCTTATATATATCGCGATGTAAAGGTATTTCTAATATTTGTTCGTTCGATAGCGAAAACTGCATTTGAATTTTATGAAAAAAAGCTCTTTGCATCGGAGCTTCCATTAGGACTCATGTCCCCGAGTATAAAGCACTTGAGGGAGCCGTTGGTTATCGGTAAGTGAAAAAAAATGTCGTTAAAAAGTTAGCAGTCGAAGCAGTGCTCCCCTAATGCACCCACGAGAGCTCACAAATGGGAATCATATGCATATTGTATTGATCTGTAAAAATATTTGTATGACTGTGAGTCGGAAATTCACAAATGAGAGATACGAGTGAAATTTAAAATTCAGGTTTGTCGCAGGAGTATTGTCGCGCGAAGCACTGAAAACTGCTGATATTTTTTTTTAATTTCTAGTGTGCAGTTGGATTTTCACTGTAGAAAAGAAACGGCACCACATGGTGCACCTAAACAAAGCTCTTTTCTGAGTTTCCCACCCGCGAATGTTTTCCTTACACCGAATATTTATTAACATCGCGTTGGAAATACTTTTTTTTTTAAAGAAAAGCGCCCTCCGAAGTTAATTTAAAAGTTATTATTTCTGAAAATCTCGAAAATAGAATCTCATTTCAGCTTTGCATACTCATGCACACTTCATCCCCCGTTTGCCATAATTTCCCCCCTTTCCCCTATCGAATTGTATGAGTTCTTATGCTAAAGGTCTTCCTTTTCCTCACGGGTTTTTTTTTTATTAGCCTCCAACTCTCCCTTTTTCATTTATTTTTGTCTCGTAATTTTAAAGGTTTTCTGCTTTTTCTCCTTCTCCTGCATTAGCTCGCCTTTTTTCTTTCTAAATAATGTCGAAGGTGTAGGATTTCCCCCTTCAAGTGATTCCTTTGTCAATGAGAGATTTGGAAGGGCGGAGTTGAATTTCTAAATTTCTTTCTCTTCGCAAAACAATCATCGACAACCTCTCTCAGAAACGAATGAGAATCACATCTGAGATTCTCTCCCCCTCTTCCCTACTTCACCTTAACACTTCCCTTTGTCCCGCAGTTTATTTAAATATTGAGATTGTGTCCTTGAATCTTTTTTTGCGGGGTCAAAGGAAATCTCGCAAAGGAAAAACTACAACAGACTGTAAACACCTTTCAGTCATTGGATATTCAGTAACTCTCGAAAGTATTTTGACAATACAAAATTTTATAGTTTCTTAGTTTCTGTGTTTTATTAGTTTTAATTTACTGTATTTATTTATTTATTTTTTATATGTTTATATTTTTTTTCGTTTAGGTCTATATTGGACCACGATAATTCAACAGCCGCTTTTCTTCACCGCCTTCTTTTTCGCCTAATATTCTTTCATTCTTTTTCTATGTTCTTCTTTCCTTTCTATGGTCCATTTGGCTCCTGTTTTAGCTTTATATATTTATATATTATTTATTTAATTTATTATTACGTAATTTTATAAGGTCCCTCCTTGCCTCCCTCATCCCGCGACCCTGACGGATGGGCGGGTAAGAAAAGTAAAGTAAAGTAAAGTAATTTTATATTTATTTAATATTACTGTAAGATTTTAATAGTTATGTTTAGTTTTCAGTACCATTAATATATTTGCCACAGTAAAATAAAAAAAATATAAAATATATATAAGAGATAAACTCTTTGTTTCTTCTGTTATATAATTAATATTATATTTATAAATGTTGTAAAGCTTTTTAATGAAAGCCAATGAAATTTTACTTTGTATTCTAACTCTTATGGGTGGAAAACGAATAATTTTGTATTGTAAAAATACTTTTGAACTCCTGTATATACAGTTAACTCGCATCATCTCACTCCATTTTCTATTTGAATGTTACAACAGGAATTTTCTTTTTTGCTCATAGCATTAATTTATGGCTTAAAAAAGACACTTTCAGACAGTTTCAGTTTATACAGTTGTTGTATTCAACAAATTTAAGAAATTTGGTTCTGTACCCATCCACATTATTAGGGACAAAGCTAAAACAGCAGCAGATTCTTCAGCGTGCGTAGATTTGATGGAAAATCTTCAAATTTTCATTTCCAATTTCTTTCTCCTGTCTGCCGCTGATGTCGACTTGATACTTTCAAATTATATACAGGAGGTTGACGTTGATATGAAAATATTAAAAAAAAAAAACATTTGGCTGGTGGCAGGCTCAACATGAAACTTTCTAAATGTGAAAATCGTCACTTTATATCGAAGGGAATGCAGAGGATCGGCAAATGGCTGTCATCCTCAGATGGAACGGGAAGGGGATGGATGGAAGTGCAAAATGAGATTACTTAAGGGCGGTTGTAAGGCAATGAAAAATAACAGAAGTAATTGGGGATGTTAATTGACGTGGTATGTCGACGCACCCTCGCATGGGAACGTGAATTCTCCGGAATGACTTTCCCCCCTCTCTAAGGTGAAATCGATGAGATTTTCGAGTAAAGAGCGGAAGAAAACTTTAAAAAACACTTGAGAATTTTTTCAAGCAACCCTTAGGAAGCATTTTAATTCAGGCAAACGTTATTTTTTAACATAAAAAATTCTCGAAAACGAAGGGGAGCGTATTTCCCTTTTCCTTTCCTGCTTTCCCAACCGGGTCCAACTCCGCAGCAGTTTTCAACTTCGCCATTTTCAAATTCCTTTAGCCTTTCTCCGTCTCGCTTTCTCCTCAGGAGAAAGAAAAATTTCTCTTCTTCTTCACTTGATAAATGAAAGGTAATTCATCATCCTCCGTAAAACATGGCTTTTAAAGCACCTCTGCCGCCCCCCGCCCCGAAACCTCCCTCATCCAAGATTTCTTTCGTTTCTTTTCCCTTTTTAATATTAGAAAATTAGTACCCCGAGGTGCGAGTCCTGGGCAACGGTTTGAAACAGCCCCAAATTTCTTAACATTTGACCCTTCCGAATTTTCAAGGCCTCAACAAAGGATCGTCAAAGGAATAATTTCACTTGACCGAACGCTGTGAGTTCTCTTCGCGAATGACAGAGTCGTTATAAAGAAAATAAAATCCTCCCGAATAACAGCTGAAAAACATCAGGGATGATTGCGTAAATCATGTTTTTTTATCTCAAGGGCGAGAATTTTTAATATCCAAACAAAGCCGGTTTTTTTTTCTTATTTTTTCCAGCGAACAAAAATTGGGTTAACGGAGTTTTCGCTTTTTTCCTGTAAATGTAATTTATTATTTAGCGTTGAAGTTTTCGTAACTACACAGTTTTTAAGTTCTCCATTTTCGGACGTGACTTCGTAATCTTATAATAAATAATTCCACCAAATGTAATTAATGAATAATTGTGAGTTACAAAATTCATTCCAATTTCATTCATTTGAAATACAGTGGGAAATGAGAGGATATGTATGTACAGTAACACTCAAAAGTATTTTAACAATACAAAATTATTGGTTTTTCACCCGAAAGAGTTACTTACAAAGTGAAATTTCATTGGCTTTCATTATTTGTGATATAATACAATAATTAATACAATAAATGACACAATGATTTTAACAAATAATACAGTAATTATTTTTAATAGTTTCAATACAGTGAATATACAGTAGCGCTCAAAAGTAATGTTAGTGTATAATTCTAGAGTTGTATTATTTAGTTATCAGTACTATTAATAATATATTTGTCACATTAAAATAACAAAATTTACAGAGCATTCTTCTTTGTCTTCTGCTTTTTCTTTAATAATCTTACTTAGCTGTATTATCAATAGATAACAGTATAGATTAACTCTTTGTTTCTTCTTTTATTTAATTAATAATATATTTATAAATGTTGTAAAGCATTTTAATGAAAGCAAATGAAATTACACTTCGTAAGTATTCTTACGGGTGGAAAACTAAAAATATTGTATTGTCAAAATACTTTTGAGCGCTACTGTATTTAATAGTTTCAATAAATAAAACAATAATTACAATAGTTGTCACATTTATAAATATAATATTAATTAAATAACAGAAGAAACAGAATTTATCTTTAGAATTATTGAGTAGTAATAATAACTACGAATAATAGAAGTAAGAATATTGAGACAGTGTCAAGAAGTAGCAGAAGACAAAGAAGAATGTTTGTATTATCACATTTATCAGAAGACTAAGAAGTCATGTTTTGTATATTTATAACAGAATATAACTTTAGATTTGTTTAATTGTAATATATCAATTTAGTATGACAATATATTATTAATAGTATTGATAGCTAAATAATACGAACATAATAAAATCAGGCCGGCCATTAATGAGGGAACAAAAGGGAACGAACTCAAGTGCAAAGAATTCGACTGTAGATTTCCAGTGGAGATTAAAAAATTAATAAAGACGTGCAGAGCTCAGAGAAAGAGAAAATGGCCCCGTCCGTCGATAATTCAGGCACACTGTGGGCTCTGCGGTAATTCTGCAGCATTCGGATTCGAGATTCCATTCGTGCCACTCAGTACGTGCCATCGTCCCGTTTTTCCACCCCTCGGCTGCTTTTCATCCCTCGCCATTTCACGTCCGATTTGCCTGAGGGGTTCATTCGCAAACCATCCGTGGAAGATTTTCCACATTCGTAATTGGAATTATTAAGCCCAATAACAAAATCTCATCAGGTTGGAAAATCTCCCATTAAAGAAAGAGAAGTGACGAGGGAAAAGGAAAAAGGTTTTCCGTACTAAAATAGCTGAATAACTGGCTCCTTCCTTTTCGATATGCCCATATAAAACACCCTTTTAAACTTGGTCACACCCCGTAAAAGAGGAGATAAACGGCCCCGAAAAAGAGGGCGATTATGAGGGAGTGGTTTCATAAAAAATATCCCAAATACAGGTCAGGATATTATTAGCCCCGAAGACGGAAGGGTGAAACGGTCTCTTTCACCCTTTACAATGATCGCTTACAGGGGTTAAGTCATTAAGCGTAGCCCTGAAAAATAATTCGGTTAGTATTCGTCCGTCGTCGTGAACGGGCCGAGAGTAAGGAAAATTCCTCGAGAAAACTTTCCCTAATTTCACGTGATCCTGGCCATCTTTTCCGTCGGCTCCCTCAGGACCCGCACGAATTACCCTCGGAATGAACCGATAGTAAACTTTCTTTATTTCGAGCTTTTTTTTTACTGACGTTTCGGGGAAATGCGTAAATCAGAAAAATTTATGATTTTTCAAAAAGGTTCTCCTTTTTATGGCGATTTCGTTTCATTCGGAATGACAGTGAGATGTTCCGTCACCTTCGCACCGCCCCCCCAAAAAGGATCATCGCCACACGTGCGACCCCTTTGGAAAAAAAAAAAAAATTCCACATCGAATGAAAGTTTCTCTCTGTAATCCTCAGCCAAAAGCGGCGGCGGGATTTAGAAACTCTTAAACAAAGCCATTATCGATCTGTCACTCGGAAAAATATTAAACACCAACGGCGAACAGTAAAACCTAAGCGGGGAATAAATTGCAATGTTCATTAATTGTTTTTATTATATTTTCTTTTTACAATTGCCTCGGATTTTTTATATTTTATTTGATATATAGATTTTATTACGGGCTTAAACGGAGCGAGTGCCCATTGTCAGGTTATTTAATGTGAACAACGTCCAATAATGTTTTTCCCTCCGACACCTTTTTTCTGGTTTCCTGCCCCCGTTTGTCGTTACGCTTACAGATTGTGATTTAGATCAGTGAAGCGACAAATCAATGATTACGATTGATGCTTCTGCTGATGAATTTTTCGGCTTTTGCTTTCGATATCGGACCGCTTCTTGTTCTTCATTTGGGGTCAAGATGGGGTCGAATATCCGCAACGAAACAATCAGTTCAGTCAAATTAGACATTCAAAGTTATGTAAATTTCTAAATTGGTGAAATTTTTCAGAGTATAATTTCAAAATAAATTTCTTTATAATTTTGCTCGTTGTAAGGGTACATTTTAAGCTTTCGAACACATCCGGTTTTATTTTATAAAAACCATTTTGAGTGGGTAAAATTGACCCGAAAAAGTTGCCATGTTAAAAATGACCACAAATGTGTCATCCAACTTTTTGAATCGTTATATCTCAGAAACGGTGGCTCTTAGGAAGAAAAGTATAAATATATTCTTTGTAGATAATTTTACGATCTACAATTTTTATCTCAGCTATTTTTACGGTAAGACTTACCGTTTTGCTGAAAATGGCGAAAAACTAATTTTTTTGACCATTTGACTCCGCCATTTTTGAGGATTTATGACATGTATAATTATACTCTGAACAATTTCCCCAAGTTTCGGCTTCTTTGGAATTAATGTAACTTCATCCCTTATTTTCGAGCTAATATGACTGACTAATATCAAATTTTGAATTTTGAGGGCAAGCGAAAACACCACAACTATATAAATCGGCCATTTTGACGTCTGAAACATCAGAAATTATATATTTTCATCACCTTTAACATTCTGTCGGAAACCGAAAGTCTCCTCATAATCCGCGGACGATTAATCTGGAAAAAGCGACTTCTTTGACACGCGAGAAAAGCAAAGAATATCCCTCCTTTGGTGTATTTTTTTTTTTTTTTAAATATTACTTTCCATCGTCCTTTCGTTGCAGGAAATTATTTAGCCGGAGGCGTAACGAAGTTATGACCTGTGAAAGTCATAAATCACTACGCAAGCCACCAAACACGCAGTTTCTCTTCTGCCAGGAAAAAAAAAAATAAAAAAAGTTTTCTTTTTTAACCAAGTTTTCACTTCTTAAAAAATTACGAGGGCTGAAGAAAGGGTGTTTAATTTTTCAAGCTTTGGAGTGGCGTTGGGCAACCAAAGCTTGACTGATAATCGACTCGGATCGTTTTAAAGTGAAATATTTCGCGCTCTGCAGTCCCGGGGAGAATAGTTTTTTACTTAAAATGGTTGTTGTGGCTCGGAGGACGTGATTTGCAGTTCCCTCGTTATATATCTTCCCAGTTGTTTTTATATAAAGCACGTAGCCGACTCAATTGTTTCGAAAATTGAGACTGAATTCTCGCCGCCCCGAAAAGCTCAGTGAGTGTCCGTCTGTTTAAACCTTAACTCGGTTGCCGGGGAAACATTTTCTGAATTTTTTCAACTGCGGTGTTATGTATATGTTACCGTGAATGAGCGAAATTGGAGAATGTCGATTTTCACCGGTGAATTTGAACATAATACCGGTGAACGTCAGTGAAAGATGGTATATTTCATTACATTGTTATACATTCGGTATGATATGATATAATGAATGTCAACATTCAGAAATAAGAGTATTTAGCAAATATTTCGGACATATACATGTATGAGCCAAATTTAAGTGTCAAAGCCCAAATTATAGTCATAACTTTTTATATTTATAATAACTTTCCTCAATAATAAAGATTAGCACCGTTAAATTGCATAATAAGTAATATTGATACAACAATAAGTAAACGTTAATTCAATAATAAGTAATATTATTGACAATATTATGTTAATAATATTGTCATATTTCGTTTTATGGAGTTAATCGATGTGTGCACTGAGTGGTTCATATAATAATATATAAATAGATTTAAATATTAGTAAATAAATAATTAAACCGACTGTGTCAATGTCGACTTTCACCGGTGAATGTCAACAGATACCAAAAGAAATCGGTCGGTGAAAGATAGAATATTTCATTATATTGTTGTATATTCGGACAATCACAGATGTGGTGAATGTTAGTGTAACTCAGAAATATTGGTAGCTATTAAATATATTTTGACATTCACCGGTGAAAGTCGACATTTTCCAGATTTCAGTGTTTCGCTGTAACATATACATCAATATGTTACGGTAAATGTATATTTTTACTGTAAAATGTGTACATTATCTATACTTTATTGACTTCTCGTGCAGTTATTCATAAAAATATATGTTTATAACTTAAGCAACAAATTATATTTTTGCTATTTTATCGTAATAAGGGCAGTGTGAATTAAAATGAGGCATTCGGTGAAGGGAAAATTATAATTAATTTATGAGATGATTAAATATAAGTGTTAGAATGAGTGAAATGCGCGGGAAAAATGGCGACCTTTTGACAAATTAAATTTCACTCGATGCCATCACCTTTCCTTTTCGTAATTTCCTTCTCTCGTCTTCTTCTCTGCGTACATCATCTGCATTTCCTCGCGCGCATCATTTGTATTCTATTCCTTTGCAACATTTTATTATTAAAGAAGAAAGCAACCATATCAACATTTCGTTATAATTTATACGTGATCCAAATATTTTACTTTCGCCGAAAACTTTTTTTTTCTTCTCTTCTCTTTTTTATTTTTTTTTTTTCTCTTTCTGGTCTCGGAAGAAAGATTCATTTTTGAGATATTTCTATGCGAGATAACTTAAATTCAACATCCTCCGACTTTTCAAATATTCATAAGGGTTACCTCGTACATCCCGTGCTTTTGGTAGGGAAGACTACAAATTTCTCACTTCCTTTTTTAATTTTTCTATCTCCTATTTATCTCCCCTCATTCCTTATAATGAAGGGAGAAGGTGTAGGATTTGGGAACCGCCTTCATCGGGGTTGGCTTTGGAAGGAATTAGTCTTTGGAAGTTTTCCAGGGGGAATGAGATCGAAAAATAAATGTAAAATCTGACAATTCTCGGAAAGGAAAGAACGGAAGTGATACGCAGAATAATTACAAAAGGTTAGTCTGAGATAAGCAGATAATGGGGGGGGGAAATACAAATCGGTCGAATGTACAAATGAAAATCAATGCAGAATAATATTTTATCGAAATCCCCGCTGACGGGTCTCTCACTCAGTTTATCTAATTTGGAAAGTCCTTGGAAAGAAGGAAAGCTTCAACGCTCAAATGAATGTGCAAATTAATTGGCAGAAGACAATGGCGTTGCGCCAGAACATCATAAATCACTCGGCGATAAAGCGTAAGGGTAGTTTCCCCTCGTCTCGGATGCGCCTCAGTTTCAACCCCCTCAAATATGCTAAACAATACTCTTTTCAGGTGTACTCATCGCCCATCTTTGATGGATTCTTCTTTGGTTCCATACCTAAAAACATTCACTGAGAAGAGTGAAATCAATGAGGGAACACAAAGGAATTGTGAAAGGTCCAAAAAGAAGATAATGTTAACGATAAAAGACAATTGAAGACTAAGTGCATCAAAAGGGGACTGCCAAGTATAAAATTTATGAAACACCACGGGAGTTCTCCCGCGTACGTGTCCACGTAAAATAAATAAAATTGAGGAACCACCCCTATTCGAGGAGAAGACATTTTCTCCCGGGGAAAAGAGAGGAAAAAAAAGAAGGAAAGAAATCGGCGGCGAAGTCTCGGGCGAAAGATTAGCCTTCAAAAATGTTCAATTTTTTTCCGGGCTCATTTGATTTTCTCCCCGGAAATTAGAAAATGGATCCCGTGATTTAAGGGCAGTCTTTTCGAATCAACCTCCCCATTATTCTCGAGCGGAGCCTGAAAAATTTAACCGCAAATCCGAAACGGTTTTCATTCTATTGGTCGATTCTCTCCCGTGAATTTCTTATTGTTCTCTCCCCCCCACCCCCCACCCCCGCCCCCCCGAAATAACAAACAAAATTTCGGACGGCTCTTCCCGCCGGCTTTCGGTTAACCGAACTCCCCGATTAGTCTTCGGCAGATTTTCACAGACAGAGTGCTTTATTTAACAAACAACGGGGTCAGCAATTGTGTGCTTTCTAAGTGGAGCTTTCGGAGAAATCTCACTTTTATCAATTTTTTTTGAATACGTCAATGAATTTTGAATCATTCGATCAAAAAAGAATGCATCTTTGTCAGTGTTGCACTCCAAATACGATTTAAGCACAAAAGTATTGTGAAATACCTGTTGGCATTTGAAGATTTAAATTCCGGGGAGATGCAAAAGGTGAGGGGAGGGGGGGGGATAGAAAATAGAATGAGGGGAAAAAAATATATTTTGATGTTTGTATTCATCCGCTCCTTCTGAATTGTTGATTCTTTTGTTTGTTTCATTTTTGATTGAGTCAACATGTTTCTTCTGTCTTTCACTGACAACAATAAAATGGTTGGCTGCTTTCGAATGAGACTTTTTCGGTTTTTGTGCGTTTCAACATTCGGACACCGAAGACATTGACAAATATGGAATGGGAATTTTATGACCGCTCTATCATTTCTCCTTTTAGAATTTTTGACCCGCGTTAAAAATTCAGGAGAGGAAGAAAACGATCGCGGAAGAGATGTTCACATTCGAATGAATTCTAAAACTGCTTCGTGTAACTCCTGAACAGTTATATGTACTCCATTTTGGTTTGTAACCGAACAGTCCTCCACTTTTAGAGGAAACTTTGAGGAGAGATTTTCAAGAAAAAAAATCGTTTTTTGTCTTCATACGATAGCCCGGGGTTATTAATTTCCTCTTTGCGTGAAACCTCTCAAAGAGGAGAAAAAAGGAAATACGAAATACTCTTTATATAATCATCAAAAAATATCGGCTCATTTTTAACCATTATAAATCATTTATATATAATTCTCAAAACTATTTGATTGACAGTGCAAATGAAGAATCGTGAAAAGCTTTTAAACTGATATTATTTTTTTATTTTATTAATATTATTTAATTGATATTATTTTTTCCTCTTTAGCTTAAAAGTAATAATGCATTTTTAATTACTCGAAGACTCAATGGGTTTTTCCATCGATTAAGTGGAAACCACAGTTTTTTGATAATTTTTCAATTCCTTATAAAGTTATAATTTTGGGGAAAGGCTGTGCTTCGAATCCAACAGACAAACAACGAAAGTGAAGGGGGAGTAAATCAGGGGAAAATTTATACAAAAGCCCCATCGAGATAATTTACTAATGAAATTAAACGTACGTGAGCCCCGACGAGGACGAGCCAGTAAATTCTATCGGGATCGGTGTATTTTTCCTCCGGGTGACACGCCTTTTTTAGATTGAATCCCCCCCGGCACAATGGCAGACAAAAAATCCGAAAGAAAGCGATTTTGCAAATGAAACTCGCGACCTCACTCCCGGGTGTCATGCACTCCCGGGCGAAACACAGAAAACCGGGGAGGAACCCGGGGTTTTACTTTTTTTTATCGGAGTGCTAAATTTGAATTTCCTGACACATGTTAAGATAATATTAAGAAGGCCGAGCCTCATTTGACTTTCCAATGAAGAGGAAAAACAGAAAAGGAAAAACTATCGGGAAAGATCGGAGTCAGGGAAAAAGCTAAACAAATTTCCTCGTTAACCCATTAGCTCTAAACCTCGTAAAAAATATACGCTCAGCCATTTATTAAGAGTTCGAAGAGAGTGGGTCGGCAAAATATAAATTTACTGTTTACAATGTGTCTTACACTTCCATACTTTTCCGGTGTTTTGTCAACTCTTTTGAGTTTTGGGAAATTCTGCTTCCTATTCAATATATAACTGCAATTTAAAATAATATAAACTATATTTTCCTGTATGTAATAATATAAACTGTATATACTGTATATTTACTAAAAAATATAATTTTATTCATAATTTTAACGATTTACAAAAAAATAACAGTTGATTACAAATAACAGGCACACAGGTTGTACAGTACAATTATATTATATCCATATAATAATAATAATAATATATTTGTTTTCTCTGCCCACAGGCTCAAAAGATACAAAAAATGCAACAGAACAAACACAAAAGTGTTTAACCCTTTACATAATTTAAAATCACACCACTCAGAAACTGTACCATATACCACACTACTGTATTAATATATAGTATTGTGGTGCTATATTCACATTTTCTTTTCTTTTTTTTTTGTAATATTAGAAAACAAAAATGAGGAGATAAATGAATACAAAAAATAACTAAATAAATATATAAAGTGAATTCAACCGTATATATATAGAACTGTATATTATTTTTTTTCGTTTATAATTTTTATATTTTTATAGTTTTTTGTGTATTATTTATAATAGTTTATATATTATATTTTATAAACACATTTTCCTGTAAATGACAACATTTTCCTCCTCGTTTGGGTAATGTGCATTTAACTAACATTTACGATTTCAAATAAGGGAAAATATACATTGAATTCACAATGTCGTTTTGAACATACAAAGTAACTGTTATAATAAAGAAAAGTATGTTATTATTATTTGTTTGATTCCCATCGTATTGGTCCTGTATTTATAAATATTGGGATCATAACCTGCGACAAATTATATAATATGCAAATAAAAGTATGTTTTGTCGTATACATTTTTTAACTAAAATATTTTTCGTTTATTTAAATAATTGTTTTTTTACTGCAATACCATTTTTAATTTATTTGTATTGCAACTTTTCTTAAATCATGAAGGTAAAAATATACATTTACCAATGATAGGTGAATGCAAGAATGTACATTTTCCGGAATATCTGCTTTCACCTTAACAGATGTATAAATTAATAAGAAGGCTTTGACCTGAATGGATTTGACCTCTTTTTAATGTCGTAGAAGTTTTTTTGAGAAAGGATCTCTCTGAAAATTACAATGACGGCGACTAAGTGTGTAAAAACTTTGAAAGAACGCAGACGGCAATAAAACCCCCCCCAAATTTCCATCGATAACTTCCCAAAAAAGTGTTTTGTATCTGTAAAATGAATGCATTTTTCCTTCGTTCGCTTCTGAGTCAGAAACCGCGGCTGAAGTAAAAATTGAGCTGGAAATAATTTCCGGCATCGCTGTTGAAAACCTATTGACATGTGGTCTGCCGTAATAAAAGGGCAAGAAACGTTGAAAATTGAAACACGCGTCTTTGTTCTCGTCACGATTTCTCCTTTGGACTATTTCGTTAAAAGGTGTTTTCCCTTTTTCCTCCCGATAAAAAGTTTGGAAAAAGAAAAGCGAAAGATGAAAAGCCGAGTAAAAGGGGGTTGCACCCGAGGGAGGAGATCCGTTAACAAAACGCAATTAAAACAAAAGGAAAACTTTTAATAATGACAAAACAGGCACTTGAAAACAATTATGTTTTTGTTCTTGGTAATGATGACGTGAAAATGGAAATTTTAACTACCGTTTATCGCTGAAAAGCAAGCGACGCTCGTATAATTACTTTATTATTTACTTTGATAACAATGACATTACTGACCGTGGCAGAATCGCTTCCCGAGGAGCAATAGCATGTCCGCCACCCCCGCGCCACCCCCACGACTAAACCCTCTTCCCCCTCACCTTCCGATAAAGGAAAAAAGGCAAATCACCCAAAGTTTAAAGAACAAAAGCGAAAAAAAGATAAAAGGATGAGGGTGGAAATGGAGGATTCCCCTCCCGGTCTTTGTTTGCTGAGAAAAAGTATATCACCTTTGGATGTCTTCGTGGGAGGGGAAAGGCTTTATTGACAAAATGACCGTCGTGCTTTCGTTTTCCGCGCTAAATTATCCAGAAATTTTCCAATCGTTCTTTTCTTCCCGAAAATCCCCCAAAAAATGCTTTTCTATTTTTAAGTAATTCGGAAGAATCAGACTTTACATAATTACAAAGCAACAGATGATACAGTTTTTGGACTATTCTTCATCCCTTATTTTAGGGAAAAAAGTCAATTCATTTCCGTTGGATATTGTTTTTGAGTTGGAATTATGTCGCGATGAAGAATGGGGCTGAGCCAAGCGAAAGGCCGCGGGGGATGTTCAACCCCCGCCATTAATTGCCCATCGAGACGCCCCCCGGGGGTTGCCGTGCCTTGCACAGTTCCGGAAGTGGGAAAGCCGTCTGCCTCGAGTCGGTTTCGTGAAAGCTCGAAAGCTCTGAAACAATTTCACCTCGAGTCAAAGTTCGTATCTAATAAATTATTTTTTAATTTGAGCATCAAATATTTACGAAAGATCTCCGATAAGTTTCTCATAGTTTATGCGAACATTAAAAATGAAGGAAGTTCGATAAATTTCCACATCGAACCAACACCCAGGTATATATTATGGCAAACTAATATCTTTCACGTGATTCTGACAATTCTGAATGCATCAAATTTAAACCGGGAATAATTTACGACATTTTTATATTGCTTTTACAGGAATTTCGGAAAGAGAATCGATGGGGGGGGGGAGGGGGAAGAGAAAATTGTCTGATTCACGGCGCTATTCCAAAACTAACTTTCTTTTGAATGTTATTAGTCTTCTTTGAAATTTTATTTAAAGAAAAAGGGTTTCATGCAAATTAATTGGGCCTATCCACGCGTCGTGTTTTGCCCTCATCTGCCCGGGATTAAAGTCGGGATTTAAATGAGCCGTTGACTCCACCAAAGACATTTTTTAATGTTCCATCTTCGATTCGTTTTTAGAAATTTATCATCGAAATGTCATAACGATCCATTTACAATCATTCTACAATGCTGAATAAGTGTATTAACTCCGTGAATAATGAAAATTGACATTAAATGGAATAATCACAGTAGAAAAATACACAAAAAGGGTAAAAAAGGGTAAAAAGACCAGTCCGGAACTTATATAAGCGCTCAAAAGTATTTTGACAATACAAAAGTATTCGTTTTTCACCCGTAAGAGTTATTTACAAAGTTAAGTTTCATTGGCTTTCATTAAAATGCTTTACAATATTTATAAATATAACATTAATTAAAGAACAGAAGAAACAAAGAGTTTATTTTAATAATAATAGAACTAATTAAGAGTATTAAAGAAAAAGCAGAAGACTAAGAAGAACGTAATGGTTTGTATATTTTGTTATTTTAATGCCGAAGATCAACAAATATATTATTAATAGTATTGATAATTAAATAATAATAAAATTAATTGACTAAGAAATAATTGTAAATTAATTAACTAAGAAACTATTAAATTTTGGTTGTCAAAATACTTTTGAGCCCTACTGGAGTTATAAAAAGTTTCAGTGGAAAGAATATACATTTAATAAAGCCAGTATGAAAATAAACACAATTTAAAAATATAAAAATATTATGAGAAAAAATTTTAAAGATTACGGGTATTCAGAAAAGAATAATAACTTAGGGAGAGCAGTTGAGAAAGCGATAAAGAAGCTGCAATTAAAAAGAGAACCAAAAAGCCAAGAAAAAGCGGCGTATAAACAAAAAAATGGCGATTAGAAACAGAAAAGAATAAATATAAACAAAAATTTGAGGTTATACTAAAACTCCTGACGTAATACCTAATGAAAATAGAATATGGGTACGGAAAAACTGACCGAACAATTCCTTAGTCGCTTTCTAAAGAAGAAAACAGTAGAAAGCGATGATAACAGTGTAATCCAGAATATGACAGAGCAGAAGAAAAGCAAAAGGGAGCCTTGAAAGGTCACCCCTCACTCGAATGCTTAGAAAGGCGAACGTGCTAAAGGGTTGGTTTCATTCTCAGGAGGTGACGTTCACTGATGCGTTCTGCGAAAGTTGAAAAGCAGTTTTGTCGTTGACATCAATCAGCATTCCCCCGAGAAAGTAACTAGTCATTGTCAATTTTCAAGTTTAAAAGCCGCAGAGCTGAATGCCCGGGGAAGATGAAAACAAAATGATGTAAAAAGCGAAAATTAAATTAAAAAGGAAAAAGCATCCCGCGGGTTGGCTTTTTACTTTGAGAAAATCGCTTTTGAAGGATGAGGACAAACTATTTTCAACAATTTTTAGTAAAAACATATTAAAATCAAACGATACCATATTTCCATGTGGGAAAGTTTCAGATTAAGATCAGAAGTGGAGGAAAGTGTTGATGTAGGCCAGTGATGGCCAATCTTTCATAATGTGCGGGCCAAAGTTGAGTTTGGTGTAATTTGGTGGGCCACAATTAAATATGGATTTTTAAAATTAGTTTTTACTCTCTTCTCATTTTCTCTTTTTCTTTTTTTCTTTTTTTCTCTTTTTCTTATTTCCCCTTTCTCTTTTTTTCCTTTTTCTCTTTCTTCCCCTTTTTCTCTCCTTTTCTCTTTCTTATCACTTTCCCCTTTTCTCTTTTTATCTTTTTTTCTTTTTCTCTTTCTTCTCATTTTCTCCTCTTTTCTTTATCTCTTTATCTCTTATTTTTCTTTTTGTTTCTTTTTTTCTTTTTCTTTTTTTCTCTTTTTCTCTTTCTCTTCCCATTTTCTCCTTTTCTCTTTCTTATCACTTTCCTCTTTTCTCTTTTTTATCACTTTCCCCTTTTCTCTTTTTCCCTTTTCCCTTTTCTCTTTTTTCTTTTTCTCTTTCTTCTCATTTTCTCCTCTTTTCTTTATCTCATTTTTCCCTTGTCTATCTCTTTTTTTCTTATTCTCATTTCCTCCTTTTCTCTTTCTTCTCCTTTTCTTCCTTTCTATACGTTCCGGCTATTGCCCTTACCTCTTTTTTTCCGGCTTTACTCTTTTTACATTTTTACGCAAGCAGTCTTTTTGACTTTATGATCGAATGGATTCGAAAGCGTAAGCGTAAATTTAAAATTTTGCCCAAAAGTAATAAAGAATTTCAAATTGAAGTTATTCTAATATTAGAATAACCCTTTATTTGAAAATTAAAATGGACAAAAATCACCAAATACGTATGTGAATATAGGAATAAAAGAGTGGGCCACATGCAACACCTTCACGGGCCGTAGGTTGGCCATCACTGAGTTAGGCGAAGGAAAACATTATATTATAGCATGTGAAATAAGCAAAGAGAGTAAAATCGAAGAGCATTGTGGAAAAGCAGAACAGGACAAATCGGTCGGCCATGATTGTTGCGGTCGCCGTTGAAAGTGGCGTTAATCTGTCGGTCGAATTTCCATCCTTTCCCTGCATTCGGCCATAGGGTATCGACTTGGCTTTCGAGCAACATTCGGTTTATTTCCAAACCGTAAAGGTCGTTCGCTTTCATGAAAATTTTAAACTCACTGGAAGGAATTTTAAGTTGGACGCCCGAGGCCTCTTCTCTTTTAAATTTTGCTAATTATTTCTTTGCATGATTCCTCTTCCTCTATTTTCGGATAAATCCTCTTAATTTCGGCCCTTTTCCTTTTTCTCGGCGGCGACCCAAAGGATTGATCTCAACTTTAAATCTCCGAGTGTCCATTTTCTCCCCTCCCAAATAATCTCCTAATTGGCCCCTTTCCATAATAACTCACCCGAAGGAGTTATGCGTTTACAATCTTCGCAATCAGCAAAGATCGCTCAATGATTCTCCCGATGGCAATTAAACGAAATAAACCGATTCAATTAGAAAATCCATCAATTTTCCCTTCTTTCAAATATTCCGACTGACTTTGATAATTGCTAAATTTCCCTTTTGACGAACCGTAACCCCGAGAAAAATTAAATAAAAGCAAATCCGGGCTTTTTTAATTTTTCCCGGAAAAATTATTCGGTTTAGAATTTACGCCAAAGAAAAGAAAAAAAAGAGGAAATCCTCCCATGAGCTTACGAAAATCTCCTTTTTTGGGGGAGGGGGGGAGGGGTTATTCAATAAGAAATAAAAATAACATGGCGCAGTCTCAGAAATACTCGCTGTCATTTTTTGCTGACAACAATCGCTGACTAAAATGCAATGATCGGATTATAAACGGACTGCATTCACCCCAAAACTCATTTCCTTAAACGAAACGGAAGAAAAATGGATTCCCATTTCGAAAGGCAATCTCTTCCGAGGGGAAATTCTAATTGCTTTTTTTTTTTCAACCCCCTCCCTCGGAAACTCTTTGAGATCTTCAATGTTTTCCAACGATTTTCCACCGAAAAATTATTTAGGCACGAATTTTCTTCCTCTCGTTTTTTTCGGCCGATTTTAAACGGTTCGGAAAAGTCGTCAGCAGTGATATCATTGCAGAGAGGTTCGCCCGGGGGGGGAGAAAGTGCAGAACAAATTCCCCGGTAACCCTTTAAATTATCCTGATTTTGACAAATAGATAACAATTTGTTATTTTCTTTGTAAAACCCGTTAGATAAATTCGAACGTTTGAGAGAAATCGCCAATAGCTTAGAAGTCCGCAAGTGGTCTTTTTTCACGGGAAAATTGCTCCATTTTGCAAAGTGTCAGTTCGCCCCCCCGATCAAATCATTTGCATTTTTCAATCGTCAAATATTCACCGAAAGTGTTTTCCTTTTGGGTGAATACTCTCTCAGCGATGTCAGCTAATGGGGAAGCCTTGTGTTTGACCTTCATTTTCCCCTCTCTCTCTCTCTCTCTCTCTCTCTCTCTGATTTCCCGGGAAATTAATCTTCAGAGCCGTCAGTTCTGTTCAGTCATATTTGATCGGGGCTTCTTTCGGTGAAAATCCTCCCCCGAAGCGATGGGAGCAGCAACAAAAGCTTCGTTCCAAAAGGAAAAGAACCATCAAATCACGTTTCAAACGGAGCTCTAATCCTTTTATTATTCATTCGGAAAAAGTTTGGAAAAGCAAACGGTCCTGTTGACAGTGCGTTCCGGAAACTAAACTAATTTGTCAGAGGGAAAGCGAAACAAAAACAAGATTCTTGAAGGGGTTGACGGGGGTGGGGGGGGGGGAATTTTCGGGGGAGGTTCTTTTTGAATCGTTTGCTGTTTTCAAATCACCAACGGACTCAAAAGCGAGAGGGCAAAAACCAAAACGGCGTTAGTCCCATTAACAAATTAACTTTGCCGTCGACGAAATCAACAGGCGAAGACACCTTTGTATCCGAATCGCTTAAAGGGAGACTTACAAGGGGAGGAAAAGGGTGTGTGTTGCTCTTCTCATGTGCCTTCCAAATGGCGGCTGTAAGATAAGTGAGGATTAATCCTCAAACCGCGAAAAAATGATCCGATGCAAACGAAAATTTAACTGCTGCTGAAAATATAATAATATAATATAATATACTGAACCTCTATTGCGCCCGCAGACCTTAGAGGTGAAATCTTACATTAATTACAGTATACAATTATACAATTAATAACATTACAAATAACATTACAAACTTATACAATTACAAATATATTATATTTACAGTATAATATTAATAAAATAAGATTGGGACTGAGTGGCTTTACTGTCTAAGATAATGCAAGAACAATTATAAATAACAAAATTATACCAATATTAAAAAGACTCATAAAAGTAATGGAGTTCCAGTGGATACTATATAAGAAAGGAATCCATCCAGAGATTTAAAAACCGATACTATTACTCCAATGAATAAGAACAAATAAATACAAAATTAAATACTGTACAAAAATATTATATAATCAGGCAAAAATAAAGTTAAATACTATATATAAAAATAAAATTGGGTTGTGTGTAGAAATAAAAACATATAAAAAATAAAATTAAAATTCTGATGAAAATAAATAACATAAAAAAACATTTTTAAATTATAATCTTTTATATTAAAAAGCACTAAAAGGTAAAACAATAATAAAAAGTATGTACATTCATTCCTCTCTCGTTGGTGTACATCAATCTATACTATACACCCAAATAAATTAAGAAAAGATTTTTAATAATAAATAATAAATTAAATAAAAGATGGCTGAATGCTTTGTGTCGTCACATACTATACTGTATAACTCACACTTTAGTGCTTTGTATATTTAATGCACTCAGCCATCTTTTATTTAAATAAAATATTTTTTCTCTTAATTTATTTTCTTGTTTAACAACTAGAGTGGAATGAATGTACATGCTTTTTATTATTGTTTTCTTTTTAGTATAAAAGATTGTAACTTTACAATACAGAAAAATATGGTGACGCCACATTCATTCATACCCCCGAATATTTGGAATTGTTAGAAGATCTTAATCTTATACGATTTTAAACTTTTAAGTCAATCTTCTTAGATTGCAATCAGACCACAAACTCAAGAAAAATAAATGACGGCTGTCCTTATGGACTTCTCCTTATTTGATACTTCTTCTTAACTGTCCGTTCGGAGCAAATTCATTAAACGCACAAAATTTCAGAGTTAAATAAAAGATTGTAAAAACGGTTTGAATGTGTCTTCCAGATGAGAAATTAAAAGGTTGAATTGGCCGCCCCGATTATAATTTATAAAAGCCCACTTGAAAAGAGGCTTAGATTAATCAGATATAGGTAAATGAAATGAATTATTTTC
>JAQIBA010000160.1:38114-61872 GCA_028293925.1 Brueelia nebulosa | reverse complement strand
CATTCTGTCGTCAGAAAAGCGCGAACGGCTTTAAAAACGGTTTTTCGAACGTTTATTACCGTTAAAAGTATTCGGGGAGAGATTTGTAGCTTTAGGAAAGAAAGCCCCCCCCCCAACGGTTGGGAGAGGAGAGGACTGTGAAAAGGAGGCTCCCAAGTTTTCGAAATAAAAGAACCATAATCGGATCGTAGAAATTAATAAGCACTCTTCTCCGAAAGGAGCTTTCGGGTCTTCTTATCTTTACCTCAAAAGTGTTTGCTTCCTAATATTAAAATTTTTTTTCATTTCCTCCTTTTCACGTTTCTTTTTTTTTTTTTTTTACTTCAAATGAATGGAAAAGCCGGTTTTCGGCACGCACGGAAAAAGGGGAGAGAAGAAAAAAGAAGAGAAAATGTCAGATCTGTATGCTTTTTATCCTTTATTTTCAAATAATCCCGCGGAAATTCCCTTTTGCGCATATTCACTTAGATTTTCAGCAAACAGAAGAATTTATTCGTCGGTGCCTTTTTTTGATTCATTATTATGGAAATGATATTTCGAACGAATGGAAAATAAACAAATGTGATTCTCTGTTGTCTATTTAGAAAAAGTTCCAAAGATTTTTCTTCTGCTTTCGGCCGTTCAATTCAACTTCTCTTCTTCAAAGTCAATCGACATTATTATATCGTTTCTTTAATAATAACAATGGAGACAATGACAAATTATCCACGGAGGGGTTTCCCCGGGCAATTTACTTGAGAATCGGAAGGGCGGCACTTTAAATGCGAAACGAAATTAGTGGAGGTTCAGTGGAAAACATCAACCGACATTGTCACGCAACACTTAAATAGTGATTCGTAACAATTACGCCGGGTAATGATGAACCATTTTAACTCCCTCCTTAATATAATTAAAGATGTCGGAGCGAGAACGAAGTGGGAAAGGTGCGTTTTTTCGGGGTTAATAAACAATTCCGGGTTGGGAAGGGGACAAAGCCACTCTCTCTCTCACAGGGGAAAAGATTGACGCCGCAATTGTTTCTTTCCTTGGCGATGTCCGCGTGGGAAGTTTCGCTGTTGGGAAAATCTCCCGTTGAAATGCCAATTACATTTTTTTATGCTTTCCAGCCGTCGAGTTCAATGAAGGAAAACTAAATGAGATTAGGTATCAAATGTCAGTCACCAACTCATCACTGCGGTTCTTTAGAGATTGAAAATGTGTCAAAGGCGCTGCATTGATTTATCAGCCTTTCAGTGATCAGCAATTCCTAATTTCACCATTGCATAGTCGTTAGCAGTAAAAGGGCCTATTTTTCAATCTTTCGGATCCCTTTTAAACCCTTTTCCCATTTAGTATTCAAAGTAATAATGAAGGAAACAGATTTTTCAAAGAAATTCATGATAATAATTCTTTAAAATTGGATTTGAAATTCTGTAGGGCAGTGATGGCCAAACGTTTGATAACATGGGGGCCAAAGTTGAGTTTAGTGTAATTTGGCGGTCCACAGTGTAAGCGAAAATTAAATATGGATTTTTAAAATTAATCTATTCGCGGAAAGATAAGAAGGAATGAAAACCTACCCGATGTTTATTTTACTAATCACTGATAATAAATTAAAATGGCCTAAAATCACCAAGTACGTAGTGAATATAGGAATAAAAGAGCGGGCCACATACAACACCTTCACGGGCCGGAAATGGCCCGCGGGCCGTAGGTTAGGACATCACTGTGTTAAATAATTTACTACTTTAGTTAAGTATTACGTATTTAAACTTAAATTTACTATTAAATTTCCTACTTAAGTATTATAAAATATAATTAACTTATAAATTATAAAAGTATAACTTTTAATTATAAAATAATTAATACTTCTAAGTAATACTTATCACAAATACTTAATACATAATTAATACTTTATAAAATATAATAAACACTTTATGCCGAAATTATTTACAGATTAATATGTTTAATCAGTGATGGCCAAACTTTGATAAAATGGGGCCAAAGTTGAGTTTGGTGTAATTTGGCGGGGCACAACTTATGGGAAAATTAAATGTTTCTATTTGCCCAAAGGTAAGAAAGAATTTAAAATGACCAAATACGTATGTGAATATAGGAATAAAAGGGCGGGCCACATGCCACACCTTTCGCGGGCCGGAAGTGTCCCGCGGGCCGTAGGTTGGACATCACTGCAGCAGGGCATCTGACTTCCAACAGCATTTGGTTAACCGCCATTATTGAAATTTCGATGGAGTCATAATCCCTCGCGAAGGGAAAAAAAAACACGCTAAAGGAAATCATAAGTTTATTTTGCTGTAAGAGAAAGCAAAAAAAAAATTCTTACGGAGTGCTGAATGGGATTATTACCATAAATCAGCAGAAAATGGGTTGAACGTAGGAGGAGAGAGAGAGAGAGAGAGAGAGAGAGAGACGAGTCGAAAGGGAACAATAATGGATTTTTTTCAATCTTTGAAAATATGAAGTTAGCGTATCAAAGTGGGACAGTTTTTATACGGAGAGAAGACACCCACCCAAATGAGTAGAATGCAAAACCAGTTTGAGAATTAAATAAAAAGGGAAAATCCCCTCACTTAAAACGGTTTCATTAAAACCCTTCCAGTGCGGAAAGTGTGTGCAGAGTTTAATGTTTTCTCGGGGAAGAATGAATGAATCCATTTGTGCGAATAAGGCGAACGGGGTAATACAAAGGAGCTGCTCAGGTTCTGTGAAGGCAACTGCACATTACCGAGATTATATTCTCGGCAACGTTTTTTGATATTCGCAAAGCCTTTCATTTTGAAATTATCAAGCTTTTGCCTCTCTCTCTCTCTCTCTCTCTCTCTCTCTCTCTCTCTGCATTAACTTCTTCTTTCCTTAGAGTTATTTCATTAAAAAGTTGCTACCATTATAATATTATCTTTTTCGGGGGAATTCTCCCGGAATTTAATTGGAAATCCTATCGACGTTTAAGACCGTCAGATCAGCGATGGAATATCTCTTTATTCCGTATGAGAAACCTTATACCGCTCATAAAAGAGTATAATAATATTATTGAATTAAATCGAAACAAAAACCTCCGTTAATTTACCACAATCGAATATAGATTACCGTATTTATAACGATAACAATAAAATTTATTTCTTCATCCGAAAGTTAGGTTTTTCTCTCAGAAAAAAATAAATATACGCCTTCAAAAAACTGTTTAGACTTCAACGTATTCAATAATGATTCAACGTTTTTTTATTTATTAACAGTTTTCAATCTTTTATTTGAGCGTTGCTGAAGTTAAGTGATACCGAATTGAATTGTATTTAAAAATTGGGGTTAAACAAAGGAGTATTTTTGCTGTATTGTAGAAAAATATTGAAAAAGTTTTTTTTACTTATATTTGCAGAGTACATAATTCAGTTAAAATATTTGGTTATAATAAATTATATTTTAAATTTATTAATGCCAATTGTATGCGTTTGTGGTCGTATTATCCCGAAGAAATCTGTACGGTTTTAGAGAAGAATTAATCGGATCGGATTTCAATAGTTTATGTCCGATAATAATTCCAAAGATTAAGTCATTAATAATAGTAGCAACGGAATTAACCGGAAGGAGAGGATTTAGGCTCGCAAAAATTTGAACCAAAGGTTAGAGGTGAAGATGTGCTCATGGAAAACATGCAAAGCCGAAGGTGGTTTGAGAGAGAGAAAAGCGAACTCTCGTGGAAACTCAGAAAGAATGGAGGCAGTTAAACAAAGGGGGTTAGATAGTTAGGTTTTTAAATTAAAAAAATATAACACCAAAGTTAATTGAATTGTATGAAAAGCAGAAGAAAAATGTCGTCCTGACTGGTGATTCTTTTCTTTCTAACATTCATTTATTGAGCCATTAAATCTTTTTATTTTTTCTGTCCTCTTTATTTATTTTGGAGCTTTTTTTATTTTGGCACGAAACTCGTGAATCTTAAAAGATCTGTAATTTTTATGATTGCGTAGAATCAGCTGGTCGTTATTATTCGGCTAAAATAGTGATGGCCAAACTTTGATAATGTGCGGGCCAAAGTTGAGTTTGGTGTAATTTGGCGGGCCACAATTAAATATGGATTTTTAATATTAGTTTTTACTCTCTTCCCATTTTTAAACGGTTTTATTCCTTTTTCTCTTTCTTCTCATTTTCTCTTTTTCTCTTTTTTCTCCTTTTCTCTTTCTACTCATTTTCTCCTTTTCTCTTTCTTCTCATTTTCTCTTTTTCTCTTTTTTCTCCTTTTCTCTTTCTACTCATTTTCTCCTTTTCTCTTTCTTCCCATTTTCTTCTTTTCTCTACGTTCCTGCTCTCACGGCTATTACTTTTGCCTCCTTTTTCGGCTTTACCCTTTTTACAACATTTTATGAAAGCAGTCCTTTTGACTTCTATGACAGCATTTAAAAAAGAAGAAAAACCCAAAGTGTAATCATAAATTTAAAATTTTACGGAAAGGTAACAAAGAATTTAAAATTGAAGTCATTCTAAAATTAGAATAACCCTTTATTTAAAAATGAAAATGGACTAAAATCACCAAATACGTATGTGAATATAGGAATAAAAGAGCGGGCCACGTGCAACACCTTCACGGGCCGTAGGTTGGCCATCACTGGACTAAGACATTAAACGTAATGATATGATTCTCGGAAAAAAAAGAGGAGTTTGACAGCCATTAAAGAATATCAGTTTCAATTTAAAATACAAAAGGGAAAGTCTACGCAACTAATTTTCCGTTGCATAAGTGCTCTGTATTTTTTTCTGAGATTTCAATGCGTAACTTAAGTGCATTAGATTTCCTAAAAGGGTGAGAAAGGGGTGATTCGGGGGTTAATTCCCCCCCGTATGACACTTGGACTTAAATGCTGCCGTTGATTTACGTGAGGGAATGAGAGGTGAGAGATGTTATTCAGAACAGTCGGGCAAATATGGTTAGAAGCTCGCGGTCATTATGGCGGTGGAATTAAACTTTCGCACGCGCACGATTTGCACAAATGCCTTCTGAAGTGGCGATAACTCATTCGCGAGAAAACTGATTAGGTTTTCCTTTTAAGTGAAGTGCGACGTTGATTTTCCATTGGGAGTCGTTGTCATAATTGCAACAATGCCACAAGAAAAACCGTCCGAATCAAAACGTCCCCATTTTTTCGAAAAAGAACTTTAATAACAGTCAATCTCAAATAACAGTCCACACAAAAAAATCCGCTGTTTTCAAAATATCAACAACACGACTAATTCGGAACAATCACTACTCAACACCCCCCCCCCTCTCACCCCCTTCATCCCCCTCCCCATTTACACACACGCAAACTCCCGGTTATCGCCCCGCACCAGGTTTTGAGTGAAATTAATTAATAGGAGAAATGTTCATCTGATTCCATTTCCATAACTTAAACGAAAGGCGTCTGACGTGCGAGTCCGACATTCCTCCTAATGTGACGCCGTTGACTAACTGCGGCCATAAATTATGGTATTATGTTTCTGCACACCGCGGTACATTTCTTGTTCACCCTTTTCCACCCTTTTCCACCCTTTTCCACCCTTTTCCGGCTCTTCTTCATTAGGCGGTTGAGTGCTCTCAGTTTTCCCCATTTTTTGTTTGTTTTTTTTTTTGCGTAACAGTCAGTCATTTGTAACTTTTCCCCGCTTTTCCCGTCTCGTCTGTCCTCCGGATTTTATGTCAGTGGAGCGTTTCATAAACAATCGGAGAAAACAAGGGCGTCTTCGTGGGAGCTTTTCGGAGAGAAAAAGTCCGGAAAGGGGGTCAGAATGTGAAGTCACACCCGCTCAGAAACAACAGATAAAAGAACTGAATGGATAAGTTGATAAAGCATAAATCGAAAAGTGGACAAAAGAGAGGAAAAACAAAAGGAAAGACAAAAGGGGGGATGAAATGAAAAAGATAACGAAGGGGGGAGAGTCCGCGGGGGTTGCGGGGAAGCACAATTAGATGTTAGTTTGCATTGCTTTCGAGCTTTAAGGCTTTTTATGCTTTCTGCGTTTCCGCTTTTATTTATTTATTTATTCATTTATTAGGTCGTAATTTTTAATTGCGAAAGTTTTTCCTGCATTCTCCTGCAGATTTTTAACAATTGAAGGCGGGAAAGTATGGATAGAATTTTTTTATTTCCCACTCTTTTTTTTTTATTTTATCGGGGGAAATTCTTTATTTATAAATTAGATGCAATCGCCGTTCCTTTGTCTTCTCATATTATATATTTCACAGCCTTCTGTGACTTCTTACGGTTCTTCCGCTCATCGATTGATCGGGTGTGCATTTCTGTCGGGTGACTTTTCCCTGTTTGTGAGAGATGTTTTCCAATTCACGTCTCACTCTCCCCCTTTTCCCCGTAATAATTCAAAATGACGTGAAACACCAGAAATAATGAAAATTCCCGTCACGATTTTTCCTCGTAAAAAGAAATTTTAGTGAATCTTCCAAATACTTTTGGACCGACTCCCGGTAATTGTCATCATGTTACCATTCCTCGCAGATACCGTAGAAGGGTTATTGCCAATTCAATTGTAGTTGAGTGAAAATAATTTTGAATTCGGAACTTTAACAGCCCCAGAAGGGCAATAAAATCCCCAACAATCAGGGTTAATCCCGTACTTATGGCACGTCTAAGAAAGATATATCGCGTCTACGTTGACGCTTCGATTTCTGGGCACCCCTCTCTGTTAGAAATTTTTCTTCCGCCCCCTCCCCCTCGCTCACGCCCCCCCCCCCCCCGCGGGCGTAATGTCGCACCCCCGGGCGAACTTTTCAAAGCGTAATTCGTAAATGCGTTCCGCTCTCAGTCAAAGAACCTGCTAATTTCTTTATTAAACGCGCTCGTGCCCATTGTGAACAGCGGAATTAAATGGTTTTTGTATTTTTCACGTCGAAAAAGGTTTTCTTTTAGTCAAAAGAGATCTCTGCGGCGCTCTGCACCGGAGAATTTCATTAGCATTCATTTGCCTTAAGCTCTCTCACAAGTAAAACAACAAATGGAGAGGCGAAAGAATAATAAAATTTCTTCTGCTTGGCACCTTTTTTTGTGGTGAGCCGACATGCCTACGTGTTATTTATTTCGGTGCTTGTAATTTTTCTGAATTCACTCACAAGTTAATAAACAAAAATACAACCGATAAAATGTTAACACTAGAACGACCGCAAAATCAGAAGTAATCTAACTGCCTAGAAAGGACAGAGATGTCAATTGTGACACACAGTCTAAAAGCGCTAAATCTGTTGCAATTTTTCCGCTTTTTTTACTGTTAATTATTGCTTCTTTGATAGTTTTAACCCTTTGCGGTCGTATAAATTTGGGTATGGGTATCTATTGGTGGGAATTAATTTGCTTGGAAAGAGCAGGGATACATATACATAATATTCAGTCATATTTAGTCATACTTTAACAAGAGAGAATCTCTAATTACTGATAAATACAGTTTAGAAAATATTCTTTGTATCTGCGAACGTTACAGATAGTCACAACTTTTGTTTAGATTAAATTTTGTTATCTCCAATTGTATTAGTTGATGAAAAGGTTTAACAGAAATTTAAACTGATGTAGGAATGCATACAGTATAAGACATACAGTATTCTACAGTAACTAATTCACTGCATTAGTTCCTGAATAGGTTCGTCAGACATTGAGGTTCCCTTAAAAAAAGTATAAACTGATATAGGAATGCATACAGTATAAGATTCGTATATATTCGTATAGTTCCTTGCTGTGGTGGCTGAGAGTAGACATACGACCGCAAAGGGTTAATGCTTTTATGAACAAAAATTCAAAATTATTTGCTTAAAAATAAAATTATATGTAATTGGTATGGCAGTATATTTACACCTCAAATGGTATCATCTAACCTTGAAAGAGCGAGTAAAATGTATATGTTAGCACAAGAACAGGCTGAGAACTACCAAAATTCCAAGTAGATGTTAGTTTTAATATGATTTCTTATGTGTTTTTACGTGTTAAGAACAGTAGATGAAGCGGTAGCAGTAAATTTAATTGAGGAACGTGTTATTGAGAGTGCCAAAAGTGACACCCCCGGCCTTTCTAGGTATACTCGAATTTTTCTCGCCCCCCTTTGGAATTAAAAAAAAATATCACCCCCATCGTAATCTACGCAAAAATTAATGAAAACTCACCGAATTTGAAGAAAATTAGTTGAGGGTAACGGAATGGCCAAGAATAACACACAAAGTCGTTCTACTGTTCAAAGTGTAGTGTTCGTTGCAGTCTAAATCACCACTATTTCCTCCTGAAGAATCACCATTCACCTGTAAAGAATTTTTTGACCATTTCCATGCTTAAATTAATCTCCCTCATCCCCGCAACCCTTTCTATGGGGTTATTTTTATTCAGGGAGTTATCCACAAGCAAATCTCCTTTGCCGAAAAAAAGTAAGAACTCAAAGAAACAATGAATAATTTTGCATAAATAAAAAATCATTTCACCGTGAATAAATTTCGAGATTATTTACGCGCCATTTACAAGGTTCCATAAAATAGTCTGCCCCATTACCCGGTTTTATGCGAAAGTACTGTTTTCCTCCCTCCATTCTGATACACCCCCTTCATCTCGGGGGTGTACAGTTTGGTGCAGTGAATTTTCGATAAATGTGCGCCCCACAGGGACCTGATCTTTTCATGGAATTTCTGACAGACTAATAATTCCCGTAAATGGGAAACTCTCGTTCGGCCGGGGGTTGGAAACACAACCCCCCGCGCGGAGAACTTCGCCCCCTCTCGAAACGAAAGCCAAGGTTCGGCCATCTTAATTTCTTTCATAAGATAAGGGGACGCATTGAAAGCGTATAAATCAATTACGGTTTATCTTTGAAAAATATTGCAAAACTTTTTAAAAGGTCGAAAAATTGCGAGAGAGTTTATTGCAATTATACGGAGTGGATGTTTTCCTCAAATTAATTTATTTTATAAAACTTTAACTGAATTTTTTCCCATTAAATCCTAATTCTGAATTATCGGAAAAGGTTCCCTTTTTGTTGGAAAACGTAAATTTAGAGGATTTCCCGATTTATAGATTTGCGAAAGCACACGTGTATGAAGTCGTACAGTGAGCACAGATTCAAACTTTCAGATTTGGTTTTTCTGCTGTTTCACCGCGAAACGCGTCATTCGGTGAGGAATCGATCATTACATAATTAATTATTTAGATGATTAATTAACTTTTTAGATGCATCTATGATTAGGTTCTCAATAAATTATAACTCGGAGGAAAAGGAGGAAAAGCAGAAATAATGCGTAGTTCGAAGTTTGAGAAAAGGTTCAGAACCGAAATGAGGAGACAATTTTAGGCTGAGACGAAAGCATAATTTCTAAAAATCATTGAGAACGTTTTATTAAAAACGAAAAAAAAAAAAAAACAGGAAAATGACTGCCATCATTAAATTTTAATAGAAGAAGTTTCCTCGCGAAAGTAAAAAAGTTGGCAAAAAGGAATTAAATTTTTCAAGAGAGGAGAGAGAGAGCGAAAGAGAGAGAGAGAGAGAGGAGGTTTAAAGTCGAGAAAGATGGGAGCGACAAGAAAAAGAATTGCAGACACAGTAAAGTTCACAGGATTAGGACTAACAAGTAAGAGAAATCATGAGAGGAGTTGAACGATGGAAAAATTGCTTGGGGGGAGGGAGGGAGGGGGAGGGGGAGGGGAGGGGGGCGGAGGGTCGCAAAAGGTGAGGGTTTGTTTTATCTCCGCCGAGCAGGAGGGGTTTAGGCGCCGGTTCCAATTAGCAGAAGACCGATCGGAAAAAGCTTTAAATCAAACTACTTCTCCAACTTTTTCTCTTCTTTATCGGCCAAGAATGAAAGCTCTGTTGCAGGATTAGGTTTGTGGGAAGTCAAAATGTAGCCGCGAGTACATTACTCTTGGAAAATGTCTCTCCTTTTGATATTTTTAGTGGAAGAGATGTCGGTTTTAAAATGGAAGGGTTAACTGATATAGTTGTTTGCACTATAATTGACTGATTGCATTATAATTGTATGGCCAATAATAAATTATACGAAATAACCTCTAAACTCCTTTTTCCAATACAGTATACTCACACATCCATTCGGTAAAATTTGGATGAAAGCTCATATGAAATATTTTTTAAAAGAAATACACGAGTTTTTTGTTTTACAGAGTTACAGAGTTTTTGTAAAACTCTATATTTCAAATTTGATTTGGAAAATCTAATTCTAAAAATATGTAAATTTTTTTATTATTCTAAAATGTATTTATATTTTTTTTATTCTAAAATGAATTTATATTTTTTTATTATTCTAAAACGTATTTATACTTTTTTATTCTAAACTGCGTTTATACTTTTTTATTCTGAAATATATTTATACTTTTATTATTCTAAAATGTATTTATACTTTTTTATTATTCTAAAATTCATTTGTACTTGTTTATTGTTCCAAAATATATTTATTATTTTATTAGTATTCTCATTTATTTTTATATGTTTTTAGTACTGTCAAATATATTTATAATAAATATTTTTGTAATAATATATATTTATTTTCGCTAATTGGCACTAAACATAATTGCAAACTAATCAGAGAATACAAAACAAAGCAACAACAAACAAAAAAAATAATAAAAAGGAAAGACAGAAACTACGAGTTTCACGGGTTTTCCTCCTTATACCATAAAATATATTTATATTTTTTGGCAAATCTAAATTCTACAGAATTTGTCTGTATTCCTCAAAATTGGTTAAAAGTAGAACATTTCTACTCCTCAACTGTTACTCCTATTTTTCAAAAACAGATACTTAAAGTCTATAGTATTGCGTCTTCTGTTTAAAGATATTTTCAGGTAGTTAATAATGACTGTTAGCGTTAACCTTTATTTATTTTCTGATTTCAGGAATCGAATCACTGAGGCTTCTAGAAGTGAAAATCCCCCAACACGCCGTTCGAGACCAGGATGCGCATCTCGAATGCAAATTCGAATTGAGGGGGGAGTCCCTGTACTCCGTTAAGTGGTACAAAGACGGCCACGAGTTCTTTAGATTCATTCCCAAAGACAATCCTCCTGCTCAAGTCTTCAAGCTTCCTGGAGTCACGGTGAGTTCCCCCCTTTGTACCTTCCAGGCCCGCGTCTCCCCTCCGCCACCCCTAATTTCACTTGACGTTTACGTCCATATTAAACGGAGACTCAGCTCTGCCCTTGGAGAATTCCCCTTCTGCTTATTTATGCAGGAGAGATTCTCCCCTGGATTCCGTGACTGATTCATCCCCTTGCTTCCCCCCGATTGCAGCGACCTTGCCCGGGTCAAGTGTTTCATTCCTGTTCGGGGAAAGGGGTGGTGCAGCTCGGTCACGAGGCGGGAGATGAGATTTATCTCCTCCATCATTCGATAACCTCTTTACGAGAGGAGAAAAGGAAATCCGACATGGGGACTTGAAACAGATCCGAAAGATTATCGCGTCTGGCCCGATTTAATTTCAAATTAAACTGTAAATCCTTCAACCTGTAGCCAATTCCAGCCGGGGGTGAGTTTAAAAAATAAAGCCAGGGGAAGCCAAGGGGCGCCCCTTAGTTTTAATAAGTTTTCTGTTTTGGGGGTGTTCGGACGAGAGGAAAATCACCAAGTTGCCCTTTTGCGAACCGGGCAACCTTTCCAGTATTTCCGACAGCTTTTCAAATGCTCACGCTGTTGAATGCTGAAATTGACCCAGAAGACAAGAGCGCGAGCGAAGACGTTTAAAGGTTAACTTTGGGAAAAAATGAAATTCCTCTGTCGGGGAAGGAGATTAAAATGTCAAAGTTCCGCCTTTGGGGGAGGCAAAAAAGGCGAATCTGGAGTTTCGTCAGGGATTCAATTTCCTTTTTCCCGGAGAACAGAACTTTTGTTTTAATTAGCATAAGACGATTAGAAAGAAGGAATGTCAGCGATTCTTTTCCCCGATTTCAACGTTTCTCGTCAATCAAGTGCTCTCCGGCCGAGCTTTACACCTTCGCTGAGATTACAATTGGAAACGGATATCCTTTCCTCTGGTCATGCCAACTCTTTTGCATTAATACAATCAGAAAACCTTTTTCATTTCACGGGGAAAAAATTATCATTTCCTTTTTTTTTCCTCTCCTCTCTTTATCTCTTTCCCCCCTTCTCGACTCAAGTCCTTCGGACTCCAATTTAAAAAATTTTCTAGTCCAGTGCTCAAATGAACAAGTTCTAGCCTTCGGGGGGGAAAAAAAGAAGGATAAAAATAGATGAAAGGGGGTTGATATCTGGTCACCTGCCGGGGGATGAACGCCTGTGGCTTCTGCATTCCTGAATTTGTATTCGTCAGAGCAGGGAGAGCCTTTCGGGCCTTTCTCCCCCCCCCCCCCAAATGGAGGGAGAAACCTTCACAAGCGCAGTCGAACGATAATTTTTAGTGAGCTTTTGTGCTTTTCACCGCCTTGAAAACCATTGCAAAGCCTTCGGGCTCGCTGGGGGGCGGAACCACAACCCGGTACTGCCCACACCCCGAAACCGACCGCTGTGGACCTGTTTACTTTCAGCTTTGTTTTTAATTGACCCAAACCAGCGGTCGGCTCTCAAAGGGGGCGGGAGGCCGAAGGGGGTGTTGTAAGGTCGACGGTTTATCTTGCAGTCTGACCGTTAATTTTTTCTCTCGGTTTGGCATGTCCCTTTCGGTGGTTTCCTTTGACTTCTCAAAAGTTTCTCAAAAATGGCGCCCATATCACTTTTAACATTCGCTTAATCTCATTGTGAAATATACAGTAGCGCTCAAATGTATTTTGACAATACAAAATATATTACTTTTTTTTAATTAATTATTTTACTGTAAGATTTTATTATTATTGTGTATTATTTTAGTATTGTAGATACTGTGTAGTATATTACTGTTAGTATTGTAATGCACTGTATGCAGCGTAGTATCGTAAATACTTTTTTTTTATTTATAAAGGTCCGGAATTGCTTTTTCAGCTTTCATCGGGCTCTCACAATGTTCTACAATCACAATCGCATACAATCACATCCACACATAGGTTTATTTCATTTCACACATTTACACACCGCACTAAGTTGTTTAATATCGTAAATACTGTACAGTATATTATTATATGCAATAAGTATTGTTTAGTATTTTATTAGGGTTGTATTATTTAGTTGTCAATACTATTCATAATATATTTTTCGGCATTTAAATAACAAAATAAACAAAACATAGCGTTTAGTCTTCTGCTTTTTCTTTAATACTCTTATACAGTTCTATTATTAATAAATGAACTCTTTGTTTTTTCAGTTATTTAATTATTATTGTATTTATAAATGTTGTAAAGCATTTTAATGAAATTTCACTTTGTATGTAACACTTACGGGTGGAAAACGAATAATTTTTTTGTATTGTAAAAATAATTTTGACCGCTACTGTACATTTCAATAATGGCTTAAAGTTCAAAGTCATTGGAATTGAGACTTTCAGTCTGAAGACTTTCGAAATCTGGTTTAGCAGAACCGATCTCCTAATTCCCGCTAAACTGTCAAAATAATGAAGAAAGATTGGCAGCGGTAATAAATTATCTTAATCGAAAGATATAGTCCGTTCCCAAAAGGAGTTCGTTCGGTATTCGGAGTTAGTTAAGAATAACCAAACGTTTTTACTCTTTGAATGTGAGAGTCAAAGAGAAATATAAGTGAATTGTTATTTTCAGGTATCAAATTCAAGCCAAAGCACAGTAGTTTTATCCAAAGTAGACTTATCTAGTTCTGGCCGTTACCGGTGCGAAGTGTCAGGAGAAGCACCCGAATTCCACACAGTCACCGACCACGGGGAAATGATCGTAGTCGGTAAGTGGTCCCTTTCCGCTTTCATCCCCCGAAAATTTCCCCACTTAATTGGTTTAAGTTTTGATTTACACGCGGGGAACCGTCGGTCGCTTTCCCGACCACATTTACCTTTCCTCAGAAAGCGGCCGAAGTATAACGTTTCATAATATTTCGGAGTCATTAAGAAAAATGGGTTGTCAGCGTTTCTCCCGCGTTAGAGTGTATATGTGTATCGCTTCCCGTAATTAAAATTGGGAAATTGCCGCGAAAATAATTGCACATTCTGACAACCGCCGAATTGTTACGGGTATAATGAATTGGATCGCATTACCTAATTACTCTGCTAACAATATGTTGTAGGAAACGCCGCTGCCGATGATGGCCGACGTATCAAAGAACATTTTCGTCTGCTTTTCCGATTTTAATTAATCTTAACCCGCGGGTTGCGATTCTCGGCGACCCTTTCAGCAAAGGCTCGTTTTTTCCTTATAATGAATCATCTTTTCCGAATGAACAAATTAATGATTGTTTGATTGTCGAAATGAGAATGAGATACATAAACAGTAACAATCGTTTCTCAGTTTATTCGAATTCAGCAACTCCCGATCGCCTCGAGAGAGTTCCACAAATGAGATGCTTTCCATTCGGAGCCCCGATTAAATTATAACGGAATAGTTTACAATTTTCTTCTCCTTTCTGATTTATTTTTAATTGGGAAATTCCTCCAAATAAGTTTTAATTTATTTTCCAAACTGTTCCCAGTGGGCGGTTATAAACATTTTCCGTGGAATATCGATTCCGAGTATTTGACATATATAGATTTCCCGCGGCTGTTTTCACGGGGAAAAAACAAGAAAGACTGCGCGTGATTAAACACGGCCGAAGATATAGGAAAATCCATAAATAAACACATAAAAGCCGGAAATTGGAAGTGAAAATTTTTTATTTGCCCAACTGCCCCCCCCCCCCACGGCAGTTCCCTCAGGATTCGTTGTAATTCATCATTTGTTTGTATTCGATCCGAGGTAGGAAAGTCGCCTTCCGTTCGGGGTCGAAGATGGAGGGCAGGCGAATTCGGGAAAAGCCGAATGAAATATTGGGAAATTATATGGGGAAAGAGCAATATAAAATGAAATGAAAAGGATTATCTTCGGACTATCGATAAATCAAATTGTAATCCGCCACCTTAAAATTTAATACGATTTTTAAGTCGAAGTGAACTCCTCATTTCGACTTCGCTGTTTGTGTTTTATAGGCGTTTTTACGTCGATTCCGGAAGTCATTTTTGTCCCCCGGAAACGTTTGCTTTTGCACAGATGGGGTGGAATGCATTGGGATTTTTTATGTTTTGGAAGTCGTCGTATAGTCTTAGGTCAGTCAAATTAGCAGAAAATGAGGGGTGAAGTTACATAAATTCATAAGAAGCTGAAACTTAATAAAATTGTTCTGAGTATAATTATACATAAAATGTCAAAGGTCAAAAAATTAGTTTTTGGTCATTTTCAGCAAAACGGTAAGTTTTATCTTAAAAATAGCTCAGACAAAAATTGTAGAGAATAAAATTATCTACAAAAAATGTATCTATACTTTTTTTCTTAAGAGTCACCGTTTCTGAGATATAACGATTCAAAAATTTGGATAACAGATTTGGTGGGAAATTATTAATACAACATGGCAACTTTTGAGGGCCAATTTTACCCACTCAAAATGGTTTGTCTAAAATGAAACCGGATACGTTCGAAAGCTTAAGAACTGCCCTTTCGAAGAGCAAAATTGGAAAGAAATCCGAAGTCATACTGTTTTAATATTTGGCCGCAAAAAACAGGCAAAAATAACTAAAATTGCGTTTTCTCTACAACTTTGAGCTCCCGTAACTTCCGAAGTTTTGAAGATGGAAACGTCAAACATGGCTCATTTTGAAGCCCAAATGTTCCTCTTTATCCATACATAATTTGTTCGCAATTGGTCACTGTAGATAAAAGTTATGGGGTTTTGAAAATTGAACACTTTTCCTATGGGCAATTTTTACAACTCATCCAACTTTTTGAATCGTTATATCTCAGAAACGGTGGCTCTTAAGAAAAAAAGTATAGATACATTTTTTATAGATAATTTTACGATCTACAATTTTTGTCTGAACTGTTTTTACGATAAAACTTACAGTTTTGCTGAAATTAGCGAAAAACTATTTTTTTTGACTGCCATTTCATTTATAATTATACTCTGAACAATTTGACCAAGTTTCTGCTTCTTAGGAATTTATGTACCCTCGAATGCCTAATAAGAGTGAAATATCTAAACTCCTTTCGAGATGTTTCACCGCCTTATTTAACTTCACATGCACCGATTGACGCAGAAAGGTCAGTCAGCCACTGTTTCGCGAATGAGCGAAACATTTCCCCATTCGGAGCGAAGGGAGAACTCCTTATCAAATCAACTAACTAAATATTCAGCGGAATGAAAATTAAATTTTTGGGGGAAAAACATTTTCCCTTCGAAAGTCTCTTCGAAAAATTTTTATATTCCAAAGTTTAGATTTTGGAAAACCTCACAAATTCAAAAAGTTTAAGTGAATTTAACCGCAGTAGAAAAGTTAATTATTTAAAATAATTTCTCTTGAATTTATTTACCTTTGATGGGGGAAAAACAAATTCTTTTCAATTTCCAATTAATGGGATTTTTATTTTTTATTTTAATTATTTCTCGCGCGCTGCGGGTGCTGTCGGATGAAGAAGTCCCGTTTCGGTCCTGACTTCAGAGGGGGTTGGAAAAACGATGAAATTGTTTAAGTATTCCAAGTCCCATCTCTTTTCATTATTCAGTTAACTCAATCAAAACTTTTCTTCCGTCTTTTCTCTCCCCGTCTTTCTTCTCTCCTGTTTTCTTCCAGGAGAAAAATTAAAATGACATAATAAAATGCTTTTCGCATGTTGACATCAAAGACGGGAGCAAAAGGGAAAAGTTAAAAAACCGGAAGCTAAAGTCACTCGTCGGAAAATCGAAACAAGTTTTTATCTTTAATAACAATAATAACCGGATGACTTGAGGGACCCATGTGGAAACGCTTTTGGGGAGGGAAAAAGGGGGTGAAACACTTAGAGCGAAGGGGGAGCAAAAGGAGACGTGACTTTCATTGGAAACTCATCGACATGCGCTTTCAGGTTTACTCCTTCGATTTAAGTGTGCTTTTCTCCCAAACCTTGTGTACCTTTTCAGGTACGACTGAAGTGAAAATAAAAATGGCACCCAATTAAAATAATCAAATCGAATCACAAAATATTCAAAATTATTGTATTGCAAAAGCTGTGAAATCTGTTTCTGTTCAGTTTACGACAGTTTTCTCAGAGAAAAATTAAACAAATATATAAAATGATAGGAACGCCCCAATAAAAATATCATATAACGAAACATAACTACAAACGGGAGGTAATAAAAGTTACTCTATTATCGGGTTTTATTGAAAATAAAACTCTTCCACATATAAAATACAGTTTGTTTCTTTTGATGTTTTAGTATCAAACTGTGTTTAACAGTACGGTAGTGTTTATCGTAAAAAAATGTTAATTAAAATTACAGTGTTGAGTTATTTTACAACCCAATTTGTGATACAGTCGATTTTTTTTGATTGGACAAACCTTTTCTTTAAAATATTCTGAGCATCTGTTTGGACAGAAAAGGCAATTTTTTTTTAATTATGTCTGATATCTTTGTTACAGTAGCGTTCAGAAGTATTTGACAATACAAATTTAATAGTTTAATAGGGTTATATTATTTAGTTATCAATACTATTAATAATGTATTTGTCGGTATTAAAGTAAGAAAATAAACAAAACAACATTCTTCTTTGTATTCTGCTTTTTCTTTAATACTCTTACTTTAATCTTCTGTCTATTATTAGTGGGTATAATTATAGTATAATTCTAATGACAAACTCTTTGTTTCTTCTGTACTTTATATTACATATATTCTGTATTTTATCTATATACAGTAGCGCTCAAAAGTATTTTGACAATACAAAAGTTAATGGTTTCTTAGTTAATTATTTTACGTAAAGATTTTATAAATATAATGATTGTGTATTATTTTAGTATTGTAAATACTGTCTAGTATATTATTATTAGTACCGTAATTTATTGGTTATTGAGTACTGTATTATTATGCAGAATAAATATTGTTAGTATTTTATTTTGGTTTTATTACGTAGTTATTAATATTGTTAATAATATATTTGTCGTATTAAAATAACAAAATATACAAAACATGACATTCTTCTTTTCTTTAATACTCTTACATAGTTCTGTTATAAGTGGGTATAAATATTGTATAATTCTAAAGATAAACCCTTTGCTTCTTCTGTTAATTAATTTATATTATATTTATAAATGTTGTAAAGCATTTTAATGAAAGAAAATGAAATTTAATTTTGTAATTGTTTGTAAATTTTTTGAGCACTACTGTATGTTATATTAATATAAATGTGAGGACTTTAATGAAAACCAATAAAATTTAATTTTAATTTATTTTTACAATTTTAATTAGTTTTCTTTATTTAGCCCGTGGTCATTAAAGATACAAATAAAAACACAATAAAATACAATAAAAAGTGTAATTAATAAGTAAAATACAGAAACACATCAAAACCAATGAAATTTCATTTTGTAAGTAACTCTTACTGGTGAAAAAAGATATATTTTGTATTGTCAAAGTACTTTTGAGCGCTACTGTATGTGTTTTTTAATTTTTCACTCATTTGAGGATTATATCGACGGAAAACGTATATAATCGATGGACAGCTTTTCAGACAGTCACAGTCTTAACCTTTCCCGAGCGAAGGACCTAATCGGGAACATAAGCAAAGGCTCTCGTGTAAATAATGCGTTGTAAAATTAAATTTTGGGAACTCCACGCACACCTGTTGCTCACCGACCATTCACTTCGGGATATCGTTCATGCATATTTAAACAATGCGCCGCCAGATGTTGCCTATGCTCCAAGAAATGTTCCTTGATTTATTACCTGAATTTAATTGCCGGGCTCATTACAGGTTTACAGCTTCACAGGAACCCAACTCATGTTTGGTTACTTCGCCTTTTATTAAATAATAGCCTTTACAAAGTTTTACTTCTGAGGGGAATTTTTCCACAGTTTAAGGCGACTCCAGGGGGCGCCACAACAGCAGAAGCCGAATCCAATGGTTGGCGAATGTGAGGGTCAGTGACGCTGTTGTGACCACGCATGTTAATTTCTTCCGGGTTTAATAAATTTTTGTCATCTCACCCCCATTTCGGGGCGAGGGTCGCTCGATAAAAAGCAGAATCAAAAAAAATTTCCCTTCATCCGCTGATGCGTTCGGCCATGCGGAGAATCCCGTCGGGGCTTTTGTCAGAATCATCGATGTCATCCGCAGCCACATTTCCTTTTCTGGACCTCTCTCTTGACTTTGAATAAGTCTGAAGCCACCCCTGAATTCAAATTTCCCTTTTCACTGGTGATTGCACTTCACGGGGGTGTCACGTTGGCGGACGTCATTTAGTTTTCCTTTGCTGAAGGGGAACCAGAGGATTAACAAAATCCGAAAAAACTTAGAAGGAAAGAAAGAGGTAATTAAGTGATATATTAATGGTGGGAGGTGGAAATTTGTTAGGAAATTCAAAATTTTATGAAGGAATGAAGATCCGGCGAAGAAGAAGCCTTTTGTAAGGGCGAAGTGGGGGTTGATGAAATATTTACAAGGGTTAGAAAAGCAACTTCACATTAAATTATAATAATTTTCCTAATAATCGGAATTTTATGATTAACTAAAGAGCGTTTCTCAGTAAATACTCCATTATAATCTGCGTTTCTCTTCGGGAAGGGGAAAATTGTCGTTGGAGTGTCGTTAAAATAATTTCGCGGAGAAATCTTTCGCCAAAAATTAGTCGGCGTCTTTAAAGGCTTTCATATATAACTGACTATGGGGCTTAGCCCTCTGAGCGCTTCGCGCTACAACTCTCGCTAAGACTTTGAAATTTCAATCTATATTTGTACCTTAATAACAGATACAATAACACATTTCCTGAAAAACAGAAAGCATCGCCATAATCCCATTGCAATTAACTACAAAAATAATGTTAATATCATTAGTAAAGCTGCTTTCTTCTTTATTCAGTTATGATTGTTGTGGATATAAGTCATCTTCTGTTCCTCTTTCTTTTCCTCTTTTTTCCTCTTCTTTCCTCTTCTTTCCTCTTTTTCCTCTTTCTTTTCCTCTTTCTTTTCCTCTTTCTTTTCCTCTTCTCTTTCTTTTCCTCTCTTTCTTTTCCTCGTCTTTCCTCTTCTTTCCTCTTTTTCCTCTTTTTCCTCTTTCTTTTCCTCTTTCTTTTCCTCTTCTCTTTCTTTTCTTTTTTCTTTTCCTCTTCTCTTTCTTTTCTTTTTTCTTTTCCTCTTTGTTTCGTCGCTCAGCCATCCAAATTCTCTTCCATATCCTTCTTTCTTCACTACTCTCTCTTCTAAATGGTTCTCTCTTTGCTGTGCAATCTCTAAACTGCTACTCAAACCTCCATCTCTTCTTCCCTTTGGCTCTCAATCCCGATAGAGTGGACTTTCTTCCCGGTATTTTCAAAAAACTACAAACGCTAACTAATTTCTATAAATTTTGTTTCTTTATCAACTTAACCCCATTTGTACTCAAAGTGATCTCCACCGGAAGAAACAAATTCCCAGACATGTTTTTATGCAGATTTCACGGCTTTTGCTTATTTTGGAGAAAATAGTGCAGATAATTCTTTGGAAAAATATGCATCTTTTGGAAAAAGTCCGGTCGAAATCGGTTCAGTGGTTCTTTAGATCTTAAGTTTCAAAAACAGATTTATATATTAGTATGATATGATATGATAAACTGGAAAAATATTTCAAGAAAATACAAAAGAGAAGATTAAGAAGCAGTCGACAATAATAAATTTTAGCAATTATTAAAGGCACGTGGATTGTGGACATGAACTTGAGTAGGGCGAAAAGACACCACGAGAATGAAGAAGTATACTGAAAAACTAAAGATATTTCCGAGAAAGAAAAGAGTAGGAAAGAGGGAAGAAATAAGAAGAAACAAATTCACTCCAAAATGGGTTCAGGTTCTGTAATGGTTTCCGTCAGAGAGAGAGAAACTTTCGGGAAGACTTTATTCATTTTTTCATTGCGAAAGTATCGGGTTTCATCCCCCGAGCTTCCTCCCTTTTCGTCATTTGAAAAAATATCAATTAAAGAGAGATTTTCCATCCGGAAGAGATGAAACAATGGGAGCAAAGGGTTAAAATACGTTAAGTGGGAGAGGTCCACCCGGAAGAGCTCTTCCGAAGCCATTTCCTTCCCAAAGTAGAAATTTATGAACGCACACAACCGAAAAATTTATTTAAGTATTAACCGGTTCGAACAGTCTTTTAAAAGGTTCATAAATTGGGAGAAAAGCGGCCGAATAAGGGAAGAAAAGAGAAAGGGAAGAAACGGCACCCCATTATATTTTCCTTCACTTTGGCGGGAACCTAAACCGGAGAAATTCGATCTGACTTTTCAAGAAGTAAAACGAAACTTATTTGGATAATGGCCACTCTTTCATATATAAAAAAAATTAAAAGTTTCCGCCAAAAACAGAACTCCCAACGATGTGTTCGAAAAATGATCAAAATATCTCGAGAAAACTCACAAAACGAAATTAAAATTTGGGAATGTTTTTTTTTTTTTAAGCAAAGGGGAAAAGGTAAAAATAACGATGGCTGAAAAGTCAGGGAATTAAGCAAAGTGCTCTTAAGATTTTAGGAAACGGAAGTAGAGTTTTGCTAAACTTTTCGGACAAGACTTTTTATTTTTTTCATATTTTATAAAATAACTTTTAGTTACAACTTCTCTCTGAGAAACTCTAAATGCCCTAATAAAAATTGCCTCAAATTTTATTTTGTTTTTCGCTTTTCCTTATTTTTAATGAAAGAGCGAAGGCCGTTCAATAAGTGCGCTTGTGTATTTCCCCGAATGCGACGGTTTTCGGGAGATAAACAATTCTGCCAACTTTCGAAAATATTTTTTCCCCATTTTGCGCTTTACTTATCTTTTATGTCGGCCATTTTGTGTCTCTTCTATTTTTTGGAACATTCCGGGACAAATTCATCACAAAGCAAACAATCACGGCTGCCCGGGGGTTGAAGCGCTGAGGGGGTGAAGTCCCCTAATAAAAAATAAAAACGACGGCGGCCATTTTTTAATTCTTTATTAATGCCGGACAATATTTTGGGGAAATTTTCCGTGAATTATTGACAGTTGGCAACACTTTCAAATTCAGTGACTTTCTAAGCGGATTGTTGTCGGGTTGTAGTGAGCGCGTGAATACAACTGTAAGTAGGTGTTTGATGTGAACACTCAAAAACACCTCTTCCCGTTTTTTTTCCACTGTGCTTTTGTCTGAGTCACGTGACTGATTTTTATTCTTCGAATCCATACGACAATGTTCTTTTCTCGGAAACAACTTCGGCTTCAATAAAAAAAGAGGGAGTTTATTTCCCCAAAAGAAGTCGGGCGCTAATAAAAGAAATTATTGACAGATTTATCGATGATTTTTCTCTCTGTAATGGGCCCGGAAATTCTCCGCCACAACAGAGAATCGGACTTTGAACCCCTCCGTAAAATGTGTCGATAAAAATAAAAAACAAATTGTGAAAAGTTTAAAGGTGTTTCGGGAATCCGACAAATTCGGAATTTTTTTTTTTTTCGTTTCGAGATTCATTTCGTTTAATTAAAATACCGCGAGAGGTCTCTGCTTCTCAGAATGGAAAAATTCCAGGCGGGGTTTTTATCTACTTCCGGTTTTGAATTTAAAAAATTAGATCAAAAATTGTGCATTTTATGAGCAAAAACATTAAATTATTAAAAATTTTATTTTTATTTTTGACTCTCACTTCATAAGAAATAAATTTCCATTGGAAGAGTTTTATTTTATAAAAAGGGAAATTATAAACAGTTTCTTCTCTAATTATTATACTTTTTTTATTTTCATTAGCTTTGCACATCTTTAAGCACTTACGTTTGACTTCTTTTTTTCCATTCATACTCGCTAATGACGTTTTTTTTTTGGAACATTTCGCGCCCCCCCACGGTTCGGGGTGAACCGCCCCCACGAAAAAAAAAATCACCCCGCCCAAACGGTTTATTTCGTTGTTAAGCAGAAAAATAGTAATTTGATATAAAACATGATTAGGGCACCGGGGATAACCATTATGATGATAATGATGATGAAACAAGGAATTAATTAAGGGGAGGGGGCAGTTTAGTTTTATGTCGGGGAGAATAATAAATATAATTCACCCCGTCGAGCGGAAAGAAACGGGAAGTGGGTTTTTAAAAAGACCGTAATAATAACGGTATAAGGTGTTGAGTTTTCATCCCCAAGCGGTCGGGGTAACCCGATTCGAAATGAAATTAGCCCTCTCTGAATGTGGAGATTTATTCGGGGCGCTTCTTTGTTGCTTTCTAAATTAGAAAAAAGTGTTCATTATTGCAGTTTTTGCGGTGAAAGGATGCAAAAGTGGGGATTTTTTAAGATGGCGGAAATGAATTTTTTTTTCGGGGTGTACATTTTTGAGCTTTTACTGGGGAACCCCCCCCGCCCTCTATCTCCTCTCCAAAAAAAGTGTTTGCGACTCCAGATTGGATCTAAGTGCTTTCTTTGGCAGTTCCAAAAGCTCTCGAAACTCAATTTCCGGAATTTTACCAAGTGCGAGTGCACAAGAAATCGGCGTCGCGGACACATCACTCGAAAGCTGCTTCTGAGGTGGCAGACATCTCCGAAGGGGTGGAGTCTGAAGGGGAGGCGACCCCTATCCTCGTTGAGGTTTTGGTTAAATCAACGCTCTCCCGAGGGTGACGACTTCCGGTCGCGCTTTCAAAAAAGTTTGTTTTCTTTCACAAAAATGTTTCTCTCTTTTATGTCGAGGGTGACCTTTGCTCTTAGCATCAACCCCTC
>JAQIBA010000160.1:0-38014 GCA_028293925.1 Brueelia nebulosa | reverse complement strand
AAGTAAAAAAAAATATTAAGTTAAACGGAGCAGACGGAAATTATCGATTTTCCCAAGACAAAGATGTAAGATCGTTAAAACACCATATTTCGCCCTTTCTGCAACACAACCAAAGCCCGAGGAAAATAAATTCCAGCCAAGATTTATCAGCATTTTTCCACGAGCACCGCTGACTTTCAGCAGGAAATGAATACTGCATCGGAGTTGCATTCGAAGACGTTTTCTTTAATGTTTGGCAGCTTTTGGCTTTTATGTCCGTTATAAAACCCATAATGCTGGCAATTTCGAAATTAAATTAAACCAATTAAACGTTGGCTGCAATTTTTTCTTCCCCCGAGTGGAATTGGGGTGTGTGTGCTCCTCTTCTCACCGACAGCGATTACTCCACCGAAAACATCTTAAAAATAATTTGTGCGGGCGAATAAAATTCAGCTGCGCGTCGAATATTTATCTTTATGGCGGGAAAGCTTTTATTTAGCCGGGGCAATATAATTTTGGCACGGCTTAACAAAATCAAGTCGTTTATTCAGTTATGATTGCCCCCCTCACCCCTTCCTCGGCAGTAAACCCCTTTCGTGACGACTCCAAATGAAAATTCTCCCGCCTTCGCGCGCTTAGCACTGAGGGGGAGGCGAGTCAGCAGTCCGCACGGGGGAAAGGTTCGGGCAAAGCCACTTGTTAAGTTATTAGCTTTCAGGTTTGAACTTCAAAGGATTCTTTCGAGAGGGCGTCCAAGGAAATATTGAATTTTTTGCGGAGATAGTTGCTAGGCGATTGCCAGTTGGTTCTCGTGTTGCTGGAGAAGGAGCACTGGGGCGAACGTGGAAGGGAAGACGAGGGGGAAAATTTGCTAGAAAAAAAGGAATTCGGATATTCTGAGAACATTAAAAGATGAAACACTGGAAATGTTTCGTTTTGGGGGAAACACTTTTCAGATAATCTTCTCGCGATGCGAACATTAGTTTTGTTCAGCTGATTTTTAAATGCGATTCTTAGACGAAATACAACGTTTTAGGTTCGTCTATTTTCCATTCTTTTTCTTCTAATTTTTTCTTCAAAAGTCAATAAATTTTCCCCGTCTTCGTCACTTGATTTGTATTGTATACTTTCTTTGCATAATTTCTCCGCTTGTATATTCATTTAACCCCGAAATTTCAACCCCCTAAAGGATTAGAACTTTAATCAGGAAGTCAATGGAGGTGGGAAGTATAAGTATTCAAAATTTTATTTAACCCATTGAGTGCCGGCTAGGAGATATCTCGAAGTGGAATTTTTTATACAGAAATTTTCAGCAAAGGAATTTATACAGTGACGTCAACTACGAGTTATCTCGTAGTGGAATTTTCGATACAGAATATTCAGCAAAAGAATTTCATACAGTGATGTAAGCTACGAGATATCTCGAAGTGGAATTTTTATACAGAAATTTTCAGCAAAAGAATTTTATACAGTGACGTCAGCTACGAGTTATCTAGTAGTGGAATTATTTATCCAGAAATTTTCAACAAAGGAATTTATACAGTGACGTCAGCTACGAGTTATCTTGTAGTGGAATTATTTATACAGAAAATTTCAGCACAGGAATTTCATACAGTGACGTCAGCTGCGAGTTATCTCGAAGTGGAATTTTTATACAGAAATTTTCAGTAAAAGAATTTTATACAGTGACGTAGCGACGAATTTTATACAGCTACGAGAATTATCTCGAAGTGGAATTTTTCATACAGAAATTTTCAGCAAAAGAATTTCATACAGTGACGTCAAAATACAACCTTCGCAACCACCGTAAGACTCTCTAAATTTGTCTGCCACTCAATGGGTTAATAAGTATAATAAGTCCGATTTTGTCGAAACAAAAATTTGAAGATCTCATCGAAAGTCACGAAAATCCGCATCTCCGAGAAAAACACTCGAAGAGCGTTTGAGTTCTAAAACTTATGTTAACCATAATGAAAATGATTTGGAATATTCCCAAGGGGAATTTCCAAATCCTTTCTGGTTGTGACACTCTTCGGGGGTTGGCTGTAAACAACGGTTCACTGCAACTGTGCTGAAGGGGAAACCTGAGTCGGTGCGGTAAGCACATGAGGCGGTGTTCTCAGTTCGGGAAACAACCGAAAGTGTCATTGACTTTCTTAAGTCTGAACAAAGGAAATTCCCCGAAGCGATTGCACAACTCCTCCAGCGTCAAAGGAGTCTGTGTCAACACAGTCGATCTCCTGTCGGCCATTGGCGGGAGGGTTGGAAATTCTTCATCCCCTATTATAAAGTCGCATAAAGCGGCGGGATTTCATTTCAGAGAGAATTGCCCACCTTTTATTGCATTGCAGAGCGAAACATTCTTTTGGAAAAATGCAAAAAGTATTCCTCGTAATTTCTGCAATTAATCATTCTTTCATTTCAAATCCAATTCTGATCCGAATTTAATGGCTAACATGTCCCATTTGAAATGTAATCTTTAATGAAGTTCATTGAAAAATTATTTTGGTGGCGTTTTGTTCGGGAGAGTGAGCCGAGTGTCACTCCTCCTCTCTCCCCTCGCATTGTTTATTTGGACTTTCCCACCATTTTTAAACTTTTCGCTGACTCGACTGCATCAAATTCGGTTTTTACTTCGCTCATGAATTTGGCTGAGCTAAAGGGTTGCATGTTTGACGTGGGCCTTCATGGTCAGCATCGGAAATCCGTAAGGGGGGACTGTAAGAGTCAGCAGGGGAAATAAATCAGCACTGGGAGTAATAAAAGCTGTTGGAGTGAGCGCAGAAGAGGAGGTGAAAATTATGTGAGTTTTAACAAAGGAAGTGAGCGCGTGAGAAATTAAAATTATAAATACGTATAATAAGTATAGGCAATAAATACATAATGCCTGGTGTATGGTATTACATGTTTATTGCGGCGAAAGGAAAATTGGAAACGATGTTTATGGTTGCCTGTAAAACCCAATTTAAGGTTAAGGCTCTTAAAAGATTGAAACCCATTGTAGTGTTCTGTCGGCGACATTTTGAATGCACCGAAGAGACGTGGAAAGAAGATTTCAAGAAAATAATACGAAATATTGAGCGATCGAAAAATTGCAGTTTTATTGACAACGTTCCGAAAAACTCTGATCACTCACTTAAAATTCGGATAATAAATAATACAACAATTATAAATGAAATACAAATAAAGATAAAAATACAAGAATATAATACAAAAATAATAAGAAATAATAAGAAAATATAAGTATACAATAGAATAAATAAATAAATAGATAAAATACAATGAAATATTAAAGTAAGTAACAGTAAATAATTAAGTAAAAGAATAAATACAGATAAGTCTGTGTCACAGTAGAAAGCACAGTAACTTTAGGCAATGAGTATAAATAACACTTTTTGTAAACTAAAAAGTTAGAATAATAAATAACACGTAAAATTCAGAAATACTAAATTCAAATAGTAAATATAAAAGCAATTAAAAATGAAATATAAATAATAAATAATAATGAAATTATAATAAAACAGCAATGATAAAATATAAGTTAATAAATAGATGAAATATAATAAAATGTAAATAATTAAGTTAAATGAAATCGAAATAAACGGAAGATATATATACTGTATATATGCAGATAAGTCAGTGGCATAAGCAGTGAAACTCCGTCAGCATTTGCAATAATAAAGAATAAAGCGTTTTGGGAGGACAGAGGCTCAAAGGGCAATTAGCGCCTTTAGGGGAGCGATCCCGAAGGAAGGCCCGGCCGCATAAACAACGGTAGATTGGTTCTAAATAATAAATGGGAAGCGGAAAAGCTAAAAACTGGGGGGAAAAGGAAAGGAGGATATAAATAAATGCGGGAAGGGGAAATGTGTAATGAATGGGGGTGGAAGGGCGCGCGGTGGGGGCGTCTAAACATAAACTACCAATGGGTTATCGCGAAAAAATCCATTGAAATTAAATTGAATACGTCAATTCCGTGATTTTTTATTTATGAACGGGATATCACGTTTCGGTTGTGAAATTACATTTCCGCCTGGGAATTCTGTGGGAAACGCCGCCTTATGAATGGCCGCGGGAAATGTCCGTCCGGGGCCCATTCTTGGGGGCGCTTCCGGCCGAACGGCGGTGCCTCCGTACGTAACTCGAAGCGAACGCCGTTCGGCCGAAGGGGGAAATAAATTGAAAGGGAGCGGCTCTTGGAATGCTCTCTGCTCTCGACGAGGTTTTCCATTTTCTCTCTCGGAGACAATCATAATTAAAACTGAATTAATCATTAAAAGTGCTTTTAAATTTCAAAATCAATTCCCCGGATTGCCTCAATTAATTTAATAACAGTCTCCAGGTCTCGATTGCGATGTTTAATCCTCAACCAAACAACAACTTTCTAAATTAAACATTTTTTACTTTTTATAAAGAAATCAATAAAAAAAAATGGCATTTTTACGGAGAACACTTTTCTATACAGTGATTCAAATAATATTTATGAGTCAACGTCTATGAATGTAAGTGGTATGAACAGAGTGTAAAATTATTTATTCATTTAACCCATTGAGTGCCAGCTACGAGATATCTCGTAGTGGATTTTTTATACAGTAATTTTAGTCAGTGATGCCAGCTACGAGATATCTATTTAGTATCTATTTAGATCGTAGTATTTATTATTATTTATACAGTAATTCTATACAGAAATTTCAGGACAGGAATTTTAGTCAGTGATGCCAGCTACGAGATATCTCGTAGTATGGATTATTTATACAGTAATTCTAGACAGAAATTTTAGTGCAGTGACGCCAGCTACGAGTTATCTCGTAGTGGATTTTTTATACAATAATTTTATACAGAAATTTCAGGACAGGAATTTTATACAGTGATATCAGCTACGAGATATCTCCAAATATTGTTATTTATACAGTAATTTTATACAGATATTTCAAGACAGAAATTTTAGTCAGTGATGTCAGCTACGAGATATCTCGTAGTGGATTTATTATTTATACAGTAATTTTAGACAGAAATTTTATACAGTGACGCCAGCTACAAGTTATCTCGTAGTGGATTTTTTTATACAGATATTTCAAGGAATTTTAGTCAGTGATTTCAGCTACGAGTTATCTCGTAGTGTTTTATTTTTAATAAATATTTTAGTAAATGCCATTACAATCTTGTGTGGGTAACTTAGTATATTTATACATTGTATTCTTCAAAATAAAACGTCGTGCACCCACTGAAAGACGTTCTAAATTCGTCTGCCACTCAATGGGTTAAAAACCTAAATGGATTTGGATGAAAAATGAAATTAAATGTCCTCTGACCAATGCACTCGTCTCGTCCATCCACGTCAGAAAAAGTGTTTATCCCTTTTCGTGGAAAAATGTTCGATTTGACTAAAAAGGGGTGGAAAAGATGGGAAAAACGCGACAAAATGGCGGAGAATTTCAATCATCGCCGTTTCAAGTCGTCGTGATTTTTTATTAACGACTCTTTTATGAAGTTCCCGTGAAGGGTTGATTAATAGTTTAGGAGTTGGAATCGGAAAAGGAGCGATGGGGGGGGGGGGCGATAAAGACGATTTTGAGTGGTTTTGCATCGACGTGTGTGAGAAATAGTGCGGCTTCGCTCTTCGCACCTTCGTCAGATTATAATAGTTTTAATTTTGGTTTCAGCTTACGGCGGAGGCTGCAGGTCGAACCTTCCCTGCCTGGCGGTGATCGCCGCCTGCGGACTCGTATCATTCCTCACAAGCATATTCTCCTGGCAAACGTCCAGGTAACGTGGTTTCACCACCCTAAATCAATAACTCAAATAGATTTTGTTTCTTTTCTGATATTCCTCTTTTGTACTTTGTTTGTAATTATTAATTCCGACTGAGTGAAAGTTTTAAGTGATTTTTTTTAAAGTGATATAAGGGAATTTAACCAAAGACTAATTTTAATTGAAAGGAGAGTTTGTGTTCCGCTTTTTACCGAACCCAAAACGAACGCGCGTTCGTTATTTTTTATTTCAGTTGTGATGAACACTTCGATCAGAGTATTCACCGGATGGTTTTTATTTCAAAGGAGAGAGAAAAATGGAAAAAAAGGTTCCTTTTTTTTTAGTGTGCGGTTATGTCGATGGAAAAGCGTTCGGGGTCGATTATGATTTTGTGAAATTGTGTTTTGTTCGAAATTAAGACCGAAAGCGCTTTTCTGTTTCAATTCGGCGATGATGAAATATTCAAAAAATACGCCTCTCAATTTGCACGCCCTTAATTAAAGAAAGTGTTCCCTTTTGAGATTAACGCGACTCCCTTTTTGACTTTTCCCGGTTTTCGAAAAAGAGAGACAGAGAGCATTTTAAGATGTGATCTCGGGGAAAGGATTGGGGGGTGCGTTTAAAAGCGCTTTTGTATCGAAAACTGCAGTGGTTTGTGCATTTTCCTTTGGTTGTTTATTTACTTTATGATTTCGAACTTTCCCCCTTTGATAGTGTGGGTGTAAACATTAAAAAAAAATTATAACTACACTGCTGACTAATTTTAACCTAATTTTTACCTTCCCACACTAATTATCGATTAACCATTTACCGGGTGACCTTGATCGGGTCTCACCCCCGACGTCCACCCCCTAACTTACACCCCTAAGTATAAAACCCGCGGAGTTACGGTCTCCCGTCCGCTCGTCCAGAAAGTGCACTTCTCTTTGGAAAAAGGGAAAGTGTAATTTCCAGTGGGTCGCATATCAGGCAAACAACCCTTGTGAGACTTAAAATTTATGAAAATTGTTTTTTTTTCTCTCTGTAGGTGGGGAGAGAGTTAAATAAAATGCAGATTGAATCGAGAAAATTTAGTTTTCGATGTGAATGCTTTTAAACTGATGAAAATCATGAGCGGCTGAGAAATTACTGTATTTCGCATCCCCCGGACCGGTTTCCACCCCTTGTTGATCTTCATTTTTCCTTCCTTACGCGATGAAAAACAAAATGCCAAAAGGAATTATAATAATACGTGGGGAAGTGAAGGGGAAAGAATTTCATTTTAGGCGGCGGTTGAAAAGGGTGAAATGTCCCGGAGAATTTTTTCTTCCTCCCCTAAGGAAACTCTCACCCTCGGAGTGGATGACAGCTCGGAAACCCCTCCCGATAATTGCTGAGGACAATTTTGGGGGTGAGACGGTGCAAATAACGGGTATTTCGTCTGCTGAATGGAAAATGCGCAAACCTTTGAACGAAAAGCGTTTTCTGAATATATTGTACAGTTACGAGAAAACATTTTACGGTAGATTTTAAATATAAATAACATTAAAAGTTTTTATTTTTTATTTGTGACGGTCATTTCTGATCCTTTGAACCTTCCCAAAACGGCAGAAGCATCGAAAACAGCTCATCTTTAAAATTTTCTAAACTGGACAACAGGTGCATCAAAAAAAGATTAATTTCCAGTTTAAGACTCTTTTTTTAATTAATCATTTCTTCCGTAAGTAAAACATAACGAATTAATATAAAACCCGACTCGTTTTATTAACTTAAAAACTTTTGCGAACTTTTGAGGAGATAACAAAAGGATTTTCAATGGGGGTTTTTAAAAACTTTAATTATTTTTTATTGTCTGAATATATATTTTTTTTTTTTTTTTAATTTTATTATTCGTGTTTTCGTCTTAAGTACGCTTAAGCTCAAAAACACGAACGGAAATTAATGACGCGTAGAAAATTGTTTGGGTTTTTGGAACGTCAAAAAAAATTGAAAGTTTCGCAATAAATAATCGGAAGGATTCGAAAAAGATTTTCGTTGATGAGTTAACCCCTTCGTCGGGAGGAATACTGTGACTGTTTTTGCTTCTGCTTCTCCACACTTTATAGTCACGGTCAAATTAGATCAAAAATGACAGGTGAGGTTATATAAATTCCTAAGGAGCTGAAATTTGGTCAAATTGTGCGGAGTATAATTATACATAAAATGTCAAAAATCCGATGTGGAAATGGTCAAAAAAATTAGTTTTTCCTCATTTTCAGCAAAACTGTATATGAAATAAACATAGTAAATGTATAAATAAATATATAAAAAGAAAATAAACATATAAGATAAAGTATAACAAAAATCCGATGTCAAATGGTCAAAAAAATTAGGTTTTCGTCATTTTCAGCAAAACTGTATATGAAATAAACATAGTAAATATATAAATAAATATATAAATATGAAATAAACATAAAGTATAACAAAAATCCAAAGAAATCAAAAATATAAGATAAATTATAAAATTAAAGATAAGATAATTATAAAATTAAAAATAAGATAAATTATAATAATAACAAAAATCGGATGTCAAACGGTCAAAAAAGTTAGGTTTTCGTCATTTTCAGCAAAACTGTATATGAAATAAACATAGTAAATATATAAATAAATATATATATATGAAATAAACATATAAGATACAGTTTAACAAAAATCCAAAGAAATCAAAAATATAAGATAAAGTATAACAAATAATGTAGTTTTAACAAATAAGTTTTATCGCAAAAATAGTTCAGACAAAAATTATAGATCGTAAAATTATCTACAAAAAATATATCTATACTTTTTATCCTAAAAGCCACTGTTTCTGAGATATAATCATCCTATAAGTTAGATAACACATATGATATTATGTTTGGTGTACCCATATTTACACTTTGGCGGACCAATTATACCCACTCAGGATTGTTTCTCTAAAATGAAACCGGATGCGTTCCAAAGTTTAAGATGTATCCTTTACAAAGTTATGAAGAAATCCGAGATGACACTATTTTGATATTTTATATATAATTATACTCTTAACAATTTCACTAAGTTTCTTAGGAATTTATATAAGCTTGAATGTCTAACTTGACTGGAGTATTACCACATCCTTCATTTTGTAGAGGGAAAATACGCCACAGGAAAAACTACAATATTTCTACGGGTGTTTCGAATACTCGGAAAGTCTGCAATTGGGTGGCAAATGCATTTGTGGGTTCTTAAAAAGTTGCCGAGGGTTGATTTAGAGTGGGAGATAGAAGGGGTGAAGGGGTGAGGGTGTAACTCCGGGGTTTTGTGCATGACAGTGATAAGAAGTTAGCAAAACTCATTAATCGTTTCCGGACCATTCAAAACTTTAAAACCGCCGTGAATTAACATTTTTTCTTTTTCAACTTACTAATCGTTCGATCTTAGCGTTTAATCAAATTATTGTCTTTAAACTGGTGCGCATTTAATCATTCTCTCTGCGACTGTGGGGAGGAAATTCAGCGAATATGAGCCTTTGGCTATCAAAGACTATCCCTCTTTTTGCGGGTAAGTTTTCAGTAAAGATTTGCCCTCCACTTTATTCTCTTCAACAGATCAGAGGAACGACACTTGAGAGAGATATTGAGAGTGTAATTCGCGATCATCCTAATTAACTTCAGCCGAGCCATCAGCAAGGAAGAAGGTTGTTCGTGTTAGGAAATGGGAAAGGGTTCGCTGACTGGTTGGGAACATGTCGAGTGGGCTGCGCAATATCTGTAAAACACCTCAAGCGTATTTCCTATTTCTATTACAAGAGAATCCCCCGCTATTCAAAGACAGCTCTCGGCAGAAAGAAAATAAACAAGAAAGGATTGATCTGGATAAAATCAAACCTGATATTGAAAGAATTTCTCTCTCTCTCTCTCTCTCCCCCGCAGGATCCTCTCCAATAACTGAATTTCAAAACAAATCGAAGAGAAACTCCGAGAAATTCAGGAATCCTTTCTTCATCTTTAAAATCCCAAATATGAGATTTCCAGCGTAAAATTTGATTTATCAGCTTGACAGTCCTGGAAATATGAGTAAAAGCAATAAAGTTATAAATATATAAAAATGAGAACATTTCATTTCGAAAATATTTACCCGAGATATATTAAATTTACTTTCTCTAATGCGCTCGCAAGAGAGACGGAAGAAGAAAGTTATGAAGAAAAGAAAAAATTTCTATTTCGTTTTTGATTGTTCTCCAAAGAAAAACAAGATCCCGAAAATTGACAAACTTTCCCTGTTCCCCCCCTCCCTTTTCACCTCCACACCCCCCCCCACCCCCTCTTTTCTCCCTTTCGCATAATTAAACACAATCGAGTAAAACTAATTTATTTATTTTTCAGACAAAATTAAAACAGAAATTTGAATTCTTCAGCAATAATTAATTAGGTTGCATTGAATTTTCACAGATGTTGCTGCTTTTTTTTCAGCCCTTATTTTGATTTTTGTTCCGAGTCCTCCCCCCGCCCTCCCCGCCTCCCTCCCCCGCTCTTATTTTTTCGTGAATTTTTTTTTTTTATTTATTTACTCTGTAATTAAATTTCACGCTTTAAGCTATTAATCTCTGTTATTAATCTAACGCTTAATAATCACTCGAGCGATTATAAAATTAGATGAAAAGCGTGAATTGGCTGAATGACGTAATGCGACGCTGCAAGGGCGGTTTTTGGCACCCGGAGTTTTTAAAATTATTTTTCCGAGTTTAATTAAGCTTTATCGGGCATTTGGAAGAGCGGGGGGCGGGAGGGGGTAAGGGGCGTCACCGGCGATTTTCTACCCCTTTCGCCTGCAGTTTTTCTTCTCTGTATCTGCAACGGCCGCTGCGATTTCCGCTTTTTTCAGGTTGTACAAAATAACAGGTTTCTAATTTCGAATTAAAAAATATTTTATAAAATCAATGGGGAATAAAAATTAGCGCATTTCTCAAAGCTGTGGAATCCATTTTCTCATCGCACACTTTTCTTTCTTTAAAAATAGACTTTCTAAAGAAAATGAAATCAATGAAGCGAAATGTGGGCGTTCAATCCGAATTTACCCTCAAAAATGGATGTCCGACCCTCCGTAAGGGGGGTGGTTGCAGTCAGACAACCCCCATCGATTGGAGTCTCTGTACCATTCAAAGTCAGCTGAAGAGCCACTCTAAAAGTTGAAATTGAAATTCCAATTTTCAAAGCTCAGAAAAAGGAAAAGTCTAAGAATATATGTGGAAGTACAAAAATGAAATTTATTAAAGGGCTTTTTATTTTCATGTTAAAGAAATGGAGGCCAAACCTTTTTTTAGACTAGTTATTTAAACCAGGCATTTGTGTAAATACAGTAACGCTCAAAAGTATTTTGACAATACAAAATTATTCGTTTTCCACCCCTAAGAGTTACTTATTGACTTTCGTTAAAATATTTTACATTTATAACATAATACTAATTAAAAAACAGAAGAAACAAAGAGTTTATCTAGTCTATTATCTATTAATAATAGAACTAAGTAAGAGTATTAAAGAGAAAGCAGAAGACTAAGAAGAATGTTATGTTCTGTATATTTTGTTATTTTAATGCGACAAATATATTATTAATGGTATTGATAACTAAATGATACAACATAATAAAATCTTACAGTAAAATAATTAACTAAGAAACTATTAAATTTTGTATTGTCAAAATATTTTTTAGCGCTAATGTACATATTTTATGTGATACTGTATTATAAAATATATTTTATAATGAAATCGAGCGAAAATTTAAAATAATCAGAACGGGGGGTTTATTTCTTTTTTAATTCCTACAATCCTTACTCATTAATTAAAGGAGGACTTACAACAACATTACAACAACTTACAACATAAATTTTCAGCGGTAACGCAAATCTAAAAATTAAGCTCTAAAACCTCCAATGATTCTGCCAATTGCAAAAAAAGAACATTTCTACCCCTTCTCAAATCTCGAGTTCAGAAATATTAAAAAAGTATGATTTTATGGTAACGAAACGTTCCGCCATTTTGTCAAACCCATAATCAGTGCTCTCTATCGGTGGAATGAGGTACTCAGATGAAAGAGAGAGTCATACCTTACTTAGCTTTCGGGAAAGTATAAACCTCCGCCGATGCCGCCCTCTTTAGTGCTGCACTCGAATTACGTGCGCAAACGTTACTTTTTACCCCTGTGCTATTTTATGTAATTTTCCGAAGAAACGACTGTCTTCCGCATCACTTCCAAGTCTCAGGTGCAACACTCAACGTGGGAAATTTCCCAAAAGTGACCTAAAAGAAATTATAAAAATCAATAAAAGGAGTTTGAAATTTTAAAGAAAGTTTTCTTCAAAGCAAAAAGAGAAACTCTAATTTGATATTCAAATGGAAAGGGACGAAAAGGGGGAGTTTTGAAATAAATTTTGGTGCATTAAAAAACCGAACTTTCTTCCCCCGCTCTTCTCTTCCACCCCCGCGTTCCGGTAATTTAGGACAAGTGATCCCACAGAGAAAGGAAATAAAGCAGTGCAGTATTAGTATAAATTGCATGTAAAAGACTCGAAAACCATTATGCGGATTGTCCGCGAGGACATTTAGAATAATTTTAATGGAGACTGTACTGCCTTTTCTCATCGTAAATAGAGAGAAGGAGGAGCCTTTTGGAAGAAAGCGAAAAAGTTAAAAAAGTAGAGGACTGGTAATCAAATCAGAACGAGTTTTTACCCCCGAAATTCTCGAGAATTATACTAATTATATTTAAATTAATGACGTCATAATCTCGCTCATTATCTCGAGTGAATTTCATTATAAGCAAATGAATTATCTTACGCACTTTTCGAGCTCCGGTTAAAAAGTTGAGTTGTTCTCGCGGAGCTGAGGGGGATGACGGGGGATGATGGCGCTGGCCGAGCGATCGGGTGCAAATTTCCCTTCGATTAATACAGCATTTAGAGGAAGTCGGCAGATGTTGGATTTCTTTGGGAGAAGATGATGGATCGGAGCTCCGGATTTGGGAGCAGCCTTCTTTGATTGGTTTTAGAAAGTTTTTCCCCGTTGCTTTGTAAAAAGGGAACGAGGGAAGGGGTTGTTGAGCAGACAAAGCTCATTTTCAATCGAATGTCATTTCTGGAAGATTTCGCTTCCGTCCCGTAATTGGTCGCTGTTTCGAAATCATTGTTTTTATTCGGGGCTGAGAACGAAGACGGGCAGAATAGATGGATGAGATGTTCTGCTCGAGGAGATGGAGATTGATTATCTGTACTGTTTAATTCACGATCTAATTGTGAAGACCAACAGCTAATGTAAAGGCTTGTTCGATTACACTGAGGGCGTTGTGTGCTCTTATTTCATTGGTTCAGAAACGAAACAGTGAAGAAAAATATATAAAAAAAATTTAAGTTACATTCTTTTATAATAAAAACGCACTGGAAGGTAAATAATATTCAAAATCATTCCTCTCTCGTTGTTATACATCAATCTACACTATAAACCTAACCCTTTCGCACAGCAGAAGACAAAACACAAGTGAATAAATTTACAAATGTTTACACATTCTATAAAAATTTGGTATCTTTAATGCCAATAAAATAAAGTATTTATTGTATTGTATTGTAATTAATTTAATGACTGTTTATATTTTTATTTAATTTACAATTTTATAACTGATTTGTTGCCTATTTGGATTTTTATTTAATTTATAATTTTTCTTTGCTTTTTATTTGTAAAATGTACTGTTGTTTCTCTTAATGAAATAAGAGTTAATTATTATATTATATGAACCCAAATAAATTAAGAGATAAAAGATTTTATTTAAATAAAAGAGTGCATTAAAAAATACAAAGCACTTAAATGTGTGTCTGACAACACAAATCACACAGCCATTTTTGAATGAATAGTGTAAATTGATGTATAACAACGAGAGAGGAATGATTTTGATTATTATTTACCTTCTAGTGCATTTTTAATATAAAAAACTGTATGTTTAAAAATTTTTTTTCTTTTATTTATTTCTTAACTTTTTAGTCATGAGTTAGACAATACTAAAAAGTTAAGCTGCAATTACAATTACAAAAAAAAACAAAATACAATGGCCAAAATATTGTGACGTCACATTTATTCACACCCCAGAATCTGTCATTTGAAATAAAATATACTAAAAAAAATTCCAAAAAGATTTTAATTGTATACAATTATACTTTTTAATTTAATCTTCTTAATAAAAGTCAATTAGGACACAAACCCTATCCTCTTACGTTCACAATAAAATTAAGAAATGGCGGATGTCCTTATTTGATTCTTCTTATTTTTTTCTAAGTCACAAACTCACAAATCCCTTGCACTACAAAATTTCGGAGTTAAATAAAATACTGTAAAAAGAGGAGCGAATGAAGCAAAACAAGAAGTACAGAATGTGAATTTGTTGTCGAAATGGATGGAACTCTTCGGACAAAGACAGGAGACACGACGAGACTCCTTTGAGAGAGAGTTTTCGAGTCGGAGGCACCGATTTTCTCTTTGAACGGGGGAAAAAATGGCGAAATCAACCTTTTTGATTGAAACATCAATCATGAGGAAGAAGAAGAGGAGGAGGAAAGAGACATAGAAGACGGAATGAAAGTTAAATTTTATTCTTTGAGATTTGCATTTGAATTTTAGGGATGTCCTTTTATGATTTCTTTTGGGATTTCATTCTGCAGTTGACTGTCGCAGGTGAACTTCGGTTCCTCCTGTTTTTAATTCTTTTTTAAAGAAACATTTAACTGAGGGGAAAACTCTTATTCTCAAAGGGAATGATTTTCTTCATTATAACTTTTTCTATACGTCCATTGATATATTTTCTCAATCTGTCAGACATTCATCTTTTCTATGTTTCCTTACGGCGATTTATAAAGAAAGACTTTTCGTTGTTTTCCAATTCATTCTTTCAGTTTTCCTTCTTTTCTTCGGGGTTTTTCGATTCCGTTTAATTTTCCCTTTTCCATATTTGTTCGATACAGATTTCAATGGCGTTTGCAATGCATTTTCGGGTTTCTTCAGGAAAATGGGGGGGATTTATGTGTGTGAATGGGGAAACGCCTCAGGTTTCGCGCCATCCATCTTGAGGTAAGAACGGCCGTGAATTAGCAGAATAATTTCAGCTAAAAAATTTTAAGTCATTTCTTTGGAAAGTATAAAATGGAAGAAAAAAAGGTTGAAATGAATGGCAAAAATTTGCATTCGAAATGTTTATTCCCGATTACTCTCTCAGGACAGATTTCATTTTTATTTATAACGCCCTAAAAGTAACAAATGTTTTTAGGTAAACAATTTTTTAAATTTACTTTTCTTTTTAAATTTATCTTATTATAATTCTGGAAAAATAAATTAAACCCTCGCAGTGGTCGGCTTTAATCCCGCATTTTTCCATCCGACTTTCTTCGCGCTCAATCCTTTCGGATTCTGTACCTTTGGAAAAGGTTTCCAAAAATTCCTATTTTGGGTTCGTTGCTGCTGAAAAAGCATTTAAGGGCAAAATTTTGGGGAAAAGGCCGTGAGATGGTAAGAGGACAGAAAGTGCGAAAATTATAGTGAGAAGAATTTGAAGAATTTACGGTAAAAGTTTCGGGGCAATTTAAGTTGAGGAAAGGACGTTTAAAGGTCAATTTCCGTTTCTTTTTTCAATTCCTTCGGGTAATGAACAAACGGATTTAGTTTTTGGAATTCGAAAAACTCGGCGAGGAATTTTGATTTTTGGCCCCAAAGTTAAAGCTAAAAACTCTCATTTGAAGTTTCGAAACGCATTGATTTTCTTTATAATTTAGTACAGTCGAATTAGACATTCAAGGGTACATAAATTCCAAAGAAGCTGAAACTTGGTCAAATCGTTCAGAGTATAATTATACAATGTCAAAACCATAAAATGTCAAAAGTCCTATAAAATGGCGGGGGGTCAAAGGTCAAAAAATTAGGTATCCGCCATTTTCAAGGAAAAGTTCTTAATTTTCGTAAAATTAGCTCAGACCAAAACTGTAGAGGATAAAATTATCTATAAAAAAATGTGTCTATACTTTTTTACAACTTACCGTTCCGCTGCAATTGGCAAAAATTTTGACCTTTGACCCCCGCCATTTTATAGGACTTTTGACATTTTATGTATAATTATACTCTGAACAATTTCACCAAGTTTCGACTTATTTGGAATTTATGTAACCGATTTGACTGTACTAATTGTTAATTTTTTAAAAAATTACAACTCGAAATATGAGAATGAACACATTACTTTCGTTTTCCCCAGAGTTTAAAATGAAAATCCAAAGTGAAATTAAAAGCGAAAGTGAAAATTTAAAAGAAAATGTCGCGAAACTTCACACAAGGAGACGGACGAAAGAAAAAGCTTTTAAAAATATTTTTTCCCCGAGTTGAAAAAAAAAAGAGTAAGAAGGGAAATATCTTTGAGGGAGAAGAGGAAAGAAGCGGAAGTGCGGGGAGGGGAGGGGGTAGTGCCGGAGGGGTAAAAGTTTTAACGAAGAAACTCCCGAAAGTTTCTTCTTAACCTGGCGAACCTCCCATTAAGGGCAGAAACTCGAGTTGCCAGAGGTTGCCCCGTCATAAAGTATTCTTCTTAAGATTTTCATCTGAATTCTTCTCATCAACATTTGGGTTAACACATTTGTTAAATTGTTCTCTCAGAATTCAATTACCCTGGTTAGAACTCGATTCAAAATTCGAGATGGAAACTCAAAAGAAAAACTTGTCCGATTCTCGTTCGTGCTTCGAATCCTCCAGAAAAAGTGGAGTCTGTAACTGAATTAATTATTCATGACCGCCGATGATTTTCCTTTTCTCCGTTAATTGCGGAAAGAAGAAGGAAAAAATCAAGTCACCGCCTTCTTAATTCGATTTCACAATGGCGGACACTTCGAGACCGGACTCTGTCGAAGAGGGAAATGGGAAAAAACTCGGGGAAACCGAAAAGAGGAAAGTGCCTACTCTGAAAAACAAATTTTGGGGGGGAATGTAATTTTTTTCTTGTCAATGAAGATATTTTTATCGTTTAAAATCGCTCTCTTTACACGTTTTTCAAAAACTGTCATCAGACATCTGTTACCGATTGAATTACAGTTTTTAATAAAGAGACTCAAATAAATTTCACATTTTTAAAAATGTACTTTACGGGTGAGGTGTGATTTTCCCCAAAATGAAAGTCCGTTTGATTCAAAATGGACCAGAAAATAAAAAAAAACTGCAAAATTGTTTTTTTGAGTTTCTGCTTTTTTATAAAATTATAAATTAAATAAGTGGTCGACTCAAATGGTAAACGCATAATGTTATCGCGGGTCGCACATTATATAAATTCTCCTTAAGAAGTGTAATATCAATGAAAAAAATTTTTTTTATTGTTCCCCAGATGCAATTCCGGGTGGGTTAAAAAAACAGAATAGAGGAAGAAACTAATGTCCTGAGAAACCTTAGTCCTTCCGACGAGGACGGAAGAAACATTCAATGTTATTCTATGACTCGGTATAAAAAACCCACGAGCATTTTGCTTTCTTTTGTTTCACTTAATTGGTGTGAACGTACGCTAATGTTCGATATAATTTTCTAAACCGCAAATAACGTTGTAGAATTAGCGATATTTTATATTGGAATACTTCTGGGAAAAGTATGCTTTTTATAAAAATGACATATTAAATACAGTAGCGCTCAAAAGTATTTACTATAAGATTTTATTATTATTTTAGTGTTGTATTATTTAGTTATCAATACTATTAATAATATATTTGTCGCTTTTAAAATAACAAAATATACAAAACATAACATTCTTTTTAGGCTTTTGCTTTTTCTTTAAAACTCAAATTTAGTTCTATTATTAATAGATAACTGAATATATAAACTCTTTGTTTCTTCTGTTATTTAATTAAAATTATATTTATAAATGTTGTAAAGCAGTGGTGCCCAACCTTTCATCAAATACGGCCAAACTTCAGTTGATAACATCGCGACTGGGCAATGCAACCAAAAAAAAATGTTTTTTCAATTTATATAATAATATATCAATTTTTTCAATATATATAATTATTTATATAAAGCATTTTAATGAAAGGCAATAACATTTCATTTTATATGTAACTCTTAAGGGTGGAAAACAAATAATTTTGTATTGTCAAAATACTTTTGAGCGTTACTGTATTGTATTTTATTAGTAGAAGAACCGGAAACTTATAGTTATGTAAATTCAATATAAAATAATTGCTAAGTTACTTACCTTACAATTCCTAAGAGTAAATGAAGAGTTAATAGATCGGGTAGCAATTTTCCTGAAATCAAAAGACAACATTTAAGACCCACGCGAAAAGGGGTTAACCTAAACTAAGTTGGAAGTGATGGAAAGAAGAATATTTTGTACACAACAACATGAAACAAAAGTTGCAATACAATTATGGAAGACTTAGAAGAAAGAGAAGATACTTGAGCACATGACTTGAATGAATATTGTTTGAATACAAAAACTTTGCAGTTTCCGCTGCAGATAAAACCTCAATTCCTCAACCAATCAGACTAATTTCGAGGATCGTCAATTGGCAAAAGAATTGAGTGAAAACTCCGAATGATCGGTGAAATACATGTGACCACTGTCAAAAGCCACCCCTCTGCGATCTCCCTATTAAACAAAATGCCTTTTGCCTCCCCCACCGCCCCCCGAAGAGGAAACCCGCAAATTAACTTTCAAGTAAGTCATCTTGTAATTTCCCGAGACATGATTTATTCAAATCTTATTAATTTAAAACTCGACGCGGAGGAAATCTGTGAAAAAAATTTCTTTAAAAGTTAACCGGCTTGTTTTCCCCTCCATCGGTTTTTCTCACTCCTTCAAAAAGGAATCAAATTCTTCCAAAGTTTTTTTTTTTTTTTGCGAAAAAGTCATCGTAATCATTCGCGAAGGGGTTATGCAGTAAATGGGGAACCCAAGAACAAGGAAAAAATGGAGGCAAAGGAAACAAACAAATTTCTTTGAATTTTAAAGGCCACTATATAACCCAAGCACGCGTACAAAATACTCAATTGTTAAAATTTTTCCCTTGGGAAGTCTAAAGAAAGCAACGGAAGCGGTTGTTAAGATTTTACGACTTAAATTTCATTATGTACAGTGTTGTTGCTTCCGAAAAGAAAAAACTCTTTCCTGGCCCTTTCCCTTTTCGCTTCTTCGGCCTCGAAAACATTATCAAAAGTTTTCACTTTGTCGTTCCAGAGGACGTGATGTTGCGGAACGGTTGCCACACTTTCTACTAAATAGCTTCTAACTTTGGAGTTGTTTTCTCAGAGCCCAGTGGCTGTTTTTGTTGGCCTCCGCCGCCCCCAAATGTTTCCCCTCAGCATCCGGCCACCGCCTTCTTTGTCTAATATAAATGTGAGAAGCAGAAGCCGAATCCTGGAGAAAAGCAATTTGTAAAAAGTAAATTTCCCTCTGATTATTATCTATGTGCTTTTAAAATGAAAATCTAATATTTAAAAAAAGAGGAAAAATTGGTTTTTACGTATAATTTTCACTTTCCCTCTTTCTTAGGTTTGTGAAAATATTTTTTTTTACGAGGGGGGGGGTGGCATGAAAAGAAGAGGAGGGGAGGAATATTTTGTTTCGGGAGCGAAAAGAAAGAAAGCAAAAATATTTTTATCGCGAATGAAGTTAATTTAAATTGAAAAAAATTTTTACATGGAATTAATAATTTAATTAAGTCGGGTTGTTATCCTTTTTGGAGGGAAATTAAATTTGGGAGTTTTCACTCGTTTGGTTGGAATTTTGAGATGGTTTTTCGGTTGTTGAAGGATAATTCTCACCCCCCCCCCCACCCCACCCTTTAACCCCTTCACCCTTCCCTTTCGAGAAATAAGTAGAAACGAATTTGATAAGCCCCAACGAATGCCCGCCAAGTGTTTAATTATTTTGCTCTTCCGACTCGTCTTTTTCATGGCCGGACAAACGCTTTCCGCCCCTTTTCATTCGAATGGGGTTCCTCGGGAAAAACAACCATTCGGGATGTTACCTTTATTTCTCCCACTCTCTCTCTCCCGAAGCGAAAGTAAAAAATAAAAGTAAAAAAAATCCACCGAAGGAAGAATAATACATTTATAGGGGATGGAGAAACGGACCTGAAAATCTATTATTGGATCATTTTTAAACTGAATCATTTTTCTTTTCAAAAGTTGGTACTGTAATTTATTTTTCATTTTTATATTATTAATTTAACCCATCGGTTCTTCACAGATAAGGGAAAGTACGAAATTGAGTTATCCCATTCAAACAAATCCGATGTTTAATTTTTATTTTTGGTTTGTTGTACCGATTTTCCTTTGGCTGTTTGGGACAGCGGGACGCGAAGGGGACACGGGGAGGGAAAGGGGATAGTCGAGTTCTTCACTCTCTGAATTATTTTTCCGTGAAAGATTTTTTTCTCAGATATTTTGACGGGGAAGGATGAATAGATGGAAATACTTTTGCAAGAGAATAAATCAGTGTTTCAAACAGTAGAGAGGGGAATGGGTTCTTCGGTGGCGGTGGCGGCGGGGGTTGGGGGTTAAAAAACTCCCAACATTTTTCATTCTTTTTTCTTTTTTCATTTAACTCGTATTTTATATCAAATTCTGTGTAAATTTAGGTCTGGAGGAAAGCGTGAAACTTTTCATTTTTTCTCTGCTTCCGCACCAAATGATACACAAATTCAAATAATCCGAATATTTAAATAATTGAGGTGTTTTTATTATTTATTTATTTTTAAATTAAATATATAATTGTTCAGTATGCTGTTATACTTTCACGAGTTTTATATTAAATGATGAGTTTAATTAATAAAGGTTTTTATGAAGTGCGATTATTTATTTAATGAAAATTATATTAACAATAATTCAGTATATATTTCATAATACATTTATTTACCTTTAAGAACAACACAAAATTTAGATTTTATTTTATTAATTATTTTTTTAATTTTTAACTTTGAATATTTTTTTAATAATAATCTGGCAAATTTTTATTAAATAAATATTAATCTAAACAATTTATAATAAATAAGGCAGTGGTAAACGGTAGCAGTGTTCCAACTTTTGTAATCATTTGCATACAATCACAGAATAATGTTGGTGGGCCACTGATGGCTTTCTGGCTGACAGGACATTTTTTTTTTTTAATTGAAGAGTGATGGAATTTAAAATTTCCGCGTGAATATGGTGGATGATAAATTAAAAGGGAAGCCGGAAGTGGGTTACTCCGGGGTGGAAAGTTGATGTCAAAACTGTGAACTCACTCAATTACCATGTAAATTACATCCTACTTCAAAACTGGGTTTCTCCGCGGAATTGGCTGTAAACTCCAAGAATCGCACTCCCGGTTAAAATTTAAAAAAGTTTGTTGTAGAGCTTTTTGATGTTCTGCTGAGCCACTCGCTCACTTTCAACCCCCACTTATCACGAATTACGACATACCGTCGAGACTAATAAGCACGACGTTATTCCGAGTTTTCTTATTTAAAAAAGCACCCGCTATTATCTAGGGTTGTATTATTTAGTTATCAATACTATTAATAATGTATTTCTCGCATTAAAATAACAAAATATACAAAACATAACCTTCTTCTCACTCTTTGTCCTTAATATTCCTATTTAGTTCTATGCTTTGTATACATTTTAATGATAAACTCTTTGTTTGTTCTGTTATTTAATTAATATTATATTTATAAATGTTGTAAAGCATTTTAATGAAAGCCAATGAAATTTCACTTTGTATCTTTTGATAGAAAACGAATAATTTTGTATTGTCAAAATACTTTTGAGTGCCACTGTATATAAATCTGTATGTGCTCGTTTTATTTCCACAATATTAAATTATTGCATTTCAATGCACTTTTGATTCTTCGCCCGTAAAACTACGGACTTTATTCGGAAGCATTTTCATCATTTCACGTCCGGAAAATTTGGGTCAGACAGGTTTTTATCTCGTTAATATTGTTCAAAGTTTTGGAAAATGACCGGGACGTGGCCACAACAATCGCTTGAACTTTTTTAATGACTGAGAGCGTCAGAGTCAAGTAATTAGAAACGGCATCCGATTGTTTGGGGGCAGAGCAAAGTGCGGCCGGCGAAGCTTTCCCATAAATTGGACCCATTTCGACCCCATTAGCAGGCGTGAGCCTATGTTCAAAGCGTCCGGAATTTGCTTTGAAATAAATTTCGTTTGAGCGTTAAACGGGTTAATCAATTAGAAAATGGTTGAAAAATTTTTTCGGGGTTTTTCAAGGGCAATTGTGAAATAAAATTGGAATGGCGAATAAAAGAGGAGGCTAAAGGGCTTTAATGGGAACGACGGGGTGGGCTACAGCAAATCGTAATTTAAATAACAATGAGAGAATTTCCCGAGACAGTTCTATTGTCATATTTAGTGCGGAGTAAACTTTCTTGACTTCGTCTGAAATATTAATATCTCCACCCCTCCTTAAATAATTGATATTTGGGCTCTTTTTGATTCAGATTCTCTGATTTATAGAAGTTCCCCCATTGTTCTTTCGGGGTTGGATCCTTTAGCCGGCCGATTCGAGCTTTCTACCCGCCCTCACATTCACCACGAACCTGTCCTTTCATTCAGTCACTCATTATGAGAGGGATTTCCTTTTTTTTCTGAGAAAAACTTTTTACCTTCAAAGGGTTTTGCCTTTGACACGCGGTGGTTTTCTTGGAAAAATTTTCAAAATTCCATCAAAGGTTATCATTTGGCCGGGTCAAATGAAAGCCGAGATGATATTACCTGTGCGGATTAAAAAGGGAAGATGATCCGGTAAACAGAGAGACAAAAACTTCCCGGGAAAGAGTAAATTAAAAAAGTGTAAGGAAAACGTTGTGGGCGTCGGGCATTTTTCTGGGAACTGAGTCATTCATTTTCGTAGCCATAGACAGCACAAAGTGGAGTCACAACTCGCGGAAAACCTTAACCTGACGGTTAGAAAATTGTGAAACCTGCAGGAGTTTGGTCACCGTTAGTCTCCCGTTTTGAAATTGTTTTTCTCTCTGAATTATTTTATTCAATTTTAAAAGGAAACTGTTTTAGTCCCCCCCCCCCTCTGAATTTTTATTCATTTTCTCGTTTTTACTTACAATTTTAATTTCTTCTCTTTTTGACCCAGATAAGAATTTTAAGTGGTTGCGGAGGCAAAATAAGAGATTGTCGGCAACTTCCTTGTCGCATTAATTCTTAGAATTTCATTAAATCCTTACAAAAACGGGAAAAATTTATATTTCCCACCTTATTTCTTATTACCTCTTTTTTTAACTTGTCCGATGGAATATTCAGAGTGAGGATTTTTTTTTTTATTAAAAAATGGAAACAAAGCGAAACAAAGAAATGAAATTTAGTTCCAGCAATTCGTTTGTGAATTCTGTCACCGCGACGGTCACACCCCTTTCTTTGGCCGAGATGAAAAAAAGCAAAACCTAAAATTTCAGAAGCGGAAGTGTAGGAAAAAAATGCAGGGGAATCTCGAAAGTGAAGCAAAACCGGAGCACAAAAAAGTATAAATAAAACAATTTCACGGCAGTTTAAAAATCACGTGATCCGCAAGAGCGCAATTTATGGGAGAAGATTTGCATTTTTTCTTACTGCTAATGGTCTACTTCTGGGAAAGAACTTCACGTTTCTCAGTTCTTTATTCTGATAGATTTTTTTACTTAATATTTTCTTTTAAACTTTTTTATCGCCCTCCAAGATATATTTTTCAACGTCAAAATATATTACAAATTTTATCAACTCGAAAGGATTTTAAAGACAGGAAAAACGAGCACCTACGATTTGGCCCGGGGGAAGGCGGGAACCAGAGGGGGGGAGATTCGCCCCCCCCCCCCCCCCCCCCGCCAAGAAAAATATGGCCACAGCGGAAATTTAGGTAAAACACGGGCTTAGCTAAATCCGCGCTGTAAAAATAAAAACTCGCGCATTCGGAATGGCAAATTCGAAACAACCTCACATGCTATTATGCGAGGGCAATTTATTCGGGAAATTCGTAACACGGCAGAACCAGATTAAATTGCCGGAAGGTTTCGGGGTTATTCGCTGATCGCAGCCGCCGATCAAACACAAATTGGAGCCAAAAATAATCGAGAGATGAGGGGATAAATGACAGAAATAGAGAGGATCAAACGATCAGTTACGCCACTCTTACATCGGAAAAGTGGACAAAAGAAGTCTTTTCCTAATTTCACTTCCACCAGATTCTCTTTTCACAATACCCGCTTAAGTATCTTCCAATTACCTATAATTAATTAATAAGGAAACACAATAGTTGTCGGTATAACTGTCGAAACGATACTCAAAAGAGTAGTAGGACAAATACAGTACAACTCAAAAGTATTTCGACAATACAAAATTATTCATTTTCCATCAAAATATTACAAACTGAAATTTTATTGGCTTTCAATAAAATTCTTTACGACATTTATAAGTATATCATTACTTAAATAACAGAAGAAACAAAGGGTTATTTTTAAAATATATACAAAGCATAGAACTAAATAAGAGTATTAAGGAACAAGCAGAAGACTAAGAAGAATGTTAAGTTTTGTATATTTTGTTATTTTAATGCGACAAATATATTTTATTGATAACTATATAATATCATAATGTCATAAAATCTTTTAATAAAATAATTAATAAAGAACTCTTAAATTTTGTATTGTCAGAGTACTATTACTGTTACTGTAGATAAAATAATAGGAGGCTTAGGAAAAGAAGGCACCAGAAGAAGTGTATCCATTGGAGAGTAAAGAAAACAAAACAACCACACCTATTAAAAGTAAACAAGAATGAAAATAAGTGCAAAGAGAAAATGCAGAAAATAAAGCAGAATAATCATTGGAGAGATAAACACACAAAATGCTGCGACGCCTAAAAAAAAAACAAATTGTATAGATTAAGACTAACCGTCCATGTGATTTCCTTTCATCAAAAGACCAGGTTTTATCCCCCGAAATGAAAAAAGGGTTCGGGAAAGGCGGATTGAGTCTTCTCTCGCCACCTGTTGGTTTTTCTGGCTCCTTTCACACGGAGATCGGCTTCTGATAACGACCCTGATAATGGTGATATCGACAGATTGATGGATGAGTGAAGGTAAGCGCGCCATGATTGGAAAGTTTATAATTTTTTCTTGTTTTGAGCCGATTCGGAGGGGAGAAAAGGAGGAAAGACATTTTTTTCTTGGGAGATTTAGAATTGGGTGAGAAAACCACAGCAAATCCAAGTCAGAGACATTAGTCACAAGTTCTCAAGTTTTTGTTCGCTTTTCCAGTGAGACTGAAACACTTCGGAATTGAATCCTTTGCTGGAGGTTTTCCTCTGTTGACGACAACGGGATTTTCTTTTGAAACATTTTTAGTCGACTATGTTACACATGGGAAAATATAATTATATGTACTCGGGAAATAGTTTGTTTAAGAAATTTATATTTTTGGTAACTGACGGGTGTTTTGGTCGCTAAAAAATTTAAATATTTTTTGTCAGCATTTCGAATGACCCATTAATACTCTATATGCGAAAAAGAAATAAAATTGTTAAAAAAGAAAAAAAAGATTGTATTCCTTACTGTCCTTGACATCATCTTCGGGAGAGAGAGAGAGAGAGAGAGACAGGTGAGTGAAAAGAAAAAGCTCTCCCGATTTCTTTCCGTATCGGAATTTTCCCCTGGGAAAACAAGATGACTCAATTTTTAATTTAACCCTTAATAATGCAAACAGAGTTATCCGGCTGATGAGAAAAATGAATTAGTTCGAGTCAACTTTTCGGCGCCTTTCCCCCGTTACGGTCTCTCTCTCTTCTTTTAATGTAAATAACTATTTTCACTTTTATCCGTGAGAAAACTTATTTTCTGATTATTTTCCAACTTTTCCATTATCACGTTTTCTCCAATCCCACAATCTTACTTTTTTTCCCGGGGAATTATCGGAAAAATATTAGGGATGATGTCTGTTTCTTCTGTAATTAAATTTCCTCCTTTTTATGAGTTTAATTTCACTTTGCTTCCTTTGTAAAAAAAAAACCTCCTCTTTGAATATAATTTTTCTAATTTCGAATTGAAGTAAAACTTTTATTGAATGTCTGTGGATCAGTCCACGGCTTTTTAATGGCAAATTTTTCGTCCCAAAAAGTATATGGTTATATGGAAACACGGGAAAAGATCATCGCACAGAAATATAACTGTATCGCAGCAAATGTTACATGTGTAATGTACCATCAAAAAAAGGTAAGTAAGAGTAAATGTAATGCAGTCCTCAAAAATAAGTATAGTACTTAATTTGTGAATATAATAATATTCTACTATGTTTATTTCTGTATTTTACACTTATTTATATATTAATTCTATACTATTTCTGTATTATTCTTTACCTTGCGCTTATTTCTCTATACATATTCTGTACACACTGCTTAACAGAAATAATGCAGCATTTTAATTAAACGTTTTATTTTAATTATCATTTTATTAAAGTGATTCGAAATGAATAAATTAACTTTAATTAAGGCATTACAAAGAAATCAAAATGGAAAAAATATTTAGTTTTAATAATGTTATCTTGTTTTAATAAAAGTCACATTACCGAAGGATTATTTTAGTAAGAAATCTTTGATACTTTGAAAAGGCCACACTAAGTCAGGTCAAGGCTGGAAGTATCTAAAAAGGTATAAAGTATTAAAAAATACATGAGTTGTTTTGATTCAGTGGAGTATGAAAACCCTGGCAAAAGATAAAATTGTTGTATTATTACCTCCCCGTAAAAATGCTTAGAGCTTTTAAACTTATTGAAAAACTTTAGATTCAAAGCTTTTAGATTCGGTCAGGTTAAAAGCTTTCCCAAAGGGTGGAATATTATTTGACTCCCGAATCGTTTCCCCCCAAAAATTTGATATTTTTGGTCTATGGTACTCGCTTTTTCAAAATCTCTTAAGATTTATTATTGTTTGCCTTCAAATCACCCGCAAAAAATATCCCATTTTGTAGGCGAAAATGTTAAATTGAAATAAAAGAAAAATCTCATTTTTGTCAGGTGGTGAGTGGAGGAACAAATTGGATGGAGGAGGAGCAACGAATCGGAAAATGGCAATTTTTCAATGTTTTTTGCAGCGACTGCAGTTTCCTCGAGTTTTTAGCTGCGCTGACTTCATTGCTTCGAAATTTCATATGATAAAATGAGAACACCGAGGACATGTCCGAATGGACAAAACTGCGTCTAAAGAAATAAAATAAGTAAGCATGTGTTTGAAGACCTTTCAAAATCCCGTCTTGATGTCGGGTCAGTTTCTAGGATTGTTTTCCATTTGCATTTCCACTCGTAATTTATAAAAACATACGTCTGCGGCAGTAAAAATTCCCTCCTTCCGCCATTTGTCCAGTTAAGACCAGGAGTGTCATAAAGAACAGCAACCCCTTGAGAAAACAATCTCCGTCTTATTTTTCTTCCAGACATTCGGATAAAGCTAAATGAGATTTTCGTATTAAAAATTTTATTGTGAAGATGAAAAAAATATTTTTTTGTTTGAATAATGCTGTAATTTTCTTTTCCAGCCATTAGAAAAGTTAACGCCTTCCCGACTTCCACCATGTTTTCACGACCTAAGTTTCCAGTTGTAAAACACGATTTATTTGAGCTCGGGGTTCTTAAATTATTTTTTTTTTCTCTCATCTTCCTTCAGCCTTCTGCCACAAATTATTGGTTGGAGAGCTTGAGAAATAAACTTTGAACGCCCTTTGGGAAGAAAAACGTGCTCGCTTATGACCTGTTGCCAAATGAGATAAAACTGCAATTACTGTATTTGCAGGTCGGCGTCAATTATTTAATACTCATATATGTCAATTAACGAAACAGTAGATTGACTTTCGGAAAGTGCAAAAACAATTCCCAGGAAGGATTTCATACAGATTTTTATTTCGAATCTGTATTTAAATTGGAACTCCCATCTGTCTTTTCATCTGTCTGGTCTTGTTTAAGTTTTTAAATTCATTCATGAAATTCTATAATCGATTTTCAAAAAATTTTGCACAAAAACTGTTGAGAGGAGCAATTTTCAAAGGGTGGTAGCACTGAATAAGTTCGCGCCTTTTCCTCATGTATGCAATGAAACATGTTAATTTAAGAGTTGTGTGTTAATTATGATTACATTTCGGAATAAAGTGTTTGAGTGAAGATTAAATCAGCAACTAAATTATAATGAAAGCAAACCTTATTAGACTGCCAATTGTGCTGAACTATCTTAATTAAAATTGAATAATCACTGTCCCAATGATCGACTTTTGAGCCTTCGCTTGTTTTTTTTTAAGTTTTCCCTCCTTTTTTGGGATGTGGAAATCATCTACCATTTGATATCTGGGTTAATTAACATTAATAAACACTTTCTTTTTCATTAATTTAAAATCGATAAGTGCATTTGAAAGTGAAACACAGATTTTTTAATAGAATGGCAGTGCTGGAAAACGAGAGAGCGCACGTCTGAGGATTAACATAATAATATTTTTGATCGCAGTAAAATTTTTAGCACTATAAAAAATATATTTAAGAATTGCTTTACCCTTGTTAAGTCTGTGATTAAGATATAACTTGAATTTTATGATGCCTTTGAGAGGAGATTTTAACCCCCAATGAAAAATGCACTGAATGCAAATGCACATTTTTATGACTGCACACCACGCAGTCGTTAACATCGAAATTTGTGGTTGCATTTGATGGGTTAAATTGTTATTTTTCGACATTCTCCCTGTTTAATTTTTCGTTGGAATAATTTTTAAAAATCATAAAGTTTTCTGCGTTAAAAAATCCTGGACCGTTTTTTTTCGGATGTGAAAATTAATAAACAGAATATAAGGCAGAATATCTTTGAGGAAGAAAAATATTGCACTCAGGTGATGAAAATTGGCCGTATTTCAAGTAAAGCCAGGCTTTGAAGTTGAATTCCATCTAACTACAGCTTTAGGGGTATTTGGTTTTCTTTGAAGTGCATAATTAGTCTACTGCAAACCATTTTATGTAGAAGAGGGGGCATTTTATAGAATAAAAAATCCCTTTTTCGGATTAACAGCTTTAGGCAACATCATAAAACGAAACTCATTTTTATTTCATGAAAGACACCAAAAAGATTACACTTTTATTTCCTTTCATTAAGCCATGAAAATTTTACTTAATTCGAATTTTATGAGAATTTTATTTCGTTCTGAATATATACTACTAAATAAATTAAGGTAATTGAAATGATTTGGACTAGTTTATCTTTAGTTTGTTGGCAAAGTCATTGATGGATCGTTAGTTGTCAGCATAATTATTGGTTGCATATTACTTGAAGTGGATAAATGCTTTGGACAGCAAAGTACAATATTTACATTACCTCTTTCAGCTGATTCAGGAGTTTCTCCTCAATAAACCTGTAAAGTTGCGGTAACTTCGGTAAAATAATTATTGAATTCCCCGTCTATTTAAAATATTCAAATACTTTTTTCAAATGTCCGTTAAATAAAACTAAAATAAGTTGTCGCAACTGTAAAAATCATAGTTTTTTCAGATGTTGGCAGCAGTACCGCTTCCACTTTTCGCGGTTTCCTCTGGAATTTGTTGGAACGATTTAATCTCCAAAGATTGGGAATCATAAATGACAATGACAAGGTTAGTGAAGATTAAAAAAGTTTTCTCCTCTCCAGTGTCACGTTAAGTTAAGTGCTTGCCATTAAATTTTCAGTCATTTAAAATTATTGAGTTTTAACTCAAAACTGTGGGATTCAGTTTCCGCTCTTTGGTTATGTTATTCATTAATGAGTTTTTAATTTCAGCTTAATTGAAGACTGCCAAGCTTGGATTGAAAAGGGCCATGAATCCTGGAACTCATATTTCTCCAAGTGGGAGACTTTTGTAAGTTTTCCTCAATATTTTAAAATCAATTTTGGACATCATGAGTTACTCCTCAATTTTGTAATGCTTTTGCAGGCGGAGTATGAAGAAAACCTTTCAGAGAGTGAATTAACTCACGAAATCAGTGTCAAGCCCAAGAAAAGAAGAAATGAAAATCAAAAAAAGCATCCAGTTTCCAGGCTCAAAAGAGTGCTTTTTAAAAATCAGGAAAAAAGGAAAAGAAAACTTATTAGGAACAAAAAAGTTAAGGTTGAAATTAAAAGCCAAATGCAACATGGAAGCATTGGTGATGAAAACTTATTAGAAATTATTGAGAATGAGCAGTTGGAAATAACTTTAAAAACAGTTTTCTCAAATTTTTTAAAGTCAAATGCAAATAAGTATGAAATGTTTTCAGTTCTGTTTCAAACATTTACTGGTGGAGAAATGACAATTCAAAACTCAGATTATTTATTTCCGAAAAAGCAATTGTTATTTCATAGTAATTTTGAAACAAATATGACTGAGAATCTTTCATTTAAAAATCAACAAGTCTTGCCATTATCTGTACCTGAAGTTAATATAAGTGACAGATCAATATGCCCTCCCAGAAATGCTTATCTTCAGAGTTTGGATAACATGCATAAATGAAAATCATTCAAAATTGATACAGAGGAATTGGGGACAATGGGGAAATAGTATTGGAGCTGAAAACACTAATAATTTCAGCAAATATAATCATAAGAGATGTTTAATTTCAAATAATAGTCAAACACAATTTGGGCAAAACCTGCAAGTAAAAAACCTTGCTAAGCTTAGATTTCAAAATATGGGGTTGAAATTTATTCAGTTTGATTCCAACTCCTAAATTTTCAAGGAGTTTCTGCCATAATAAGGAATACATAAAAAATGCATCCATTTTTCAGTTAAACACATCCCAAGAAAATAGATTTGGGAATCTATGTTTGCAGAAAAGATTTGCACAAAACAGACTAAGTTTAAGTTTGGATACAATAAATTTCAAAACATCACAGAGAAAATTAACAGAAGTTGAGAGTACTCATAAAATGCCTTTTTGGAGAAGGCATCCATCAGAAAAATTAATTTCTGACCATAAAGAAAGTGATTCTGATAGTGATGACTGCACTATATTTCATTCCCCTCTTATAAATCATATGAATAAAAGACTGAAAACAGAGGAACCAAATGTAAATGCTTTGGAATCTGATACAGATGACTGTGAGCACATTTTTGACAGAGTGTTCAATTCTTAATTTAAAATCCAATGCAAAGTATAAAAAAATTTGGTAATCAATGATTTTTATGTTTAATTATTAGTTTATTGGGTAATAACTGAATCTTTTTATTTTAATGAACTAAATGAGGTGATTGTTTTGTCTGTAATCAAACCTTAAGAGGCGGTGAAAGATTTTAAGTATTCCCTTTTCAAATAAATCAGATTCAGAAGTTCGTTTTATGAATTTCAGATCGGGAAAAAAATCATTGTGAATTTAAGAATTTATGACAACTTATGTTTTATGTCTATGTCTTATTTTTCTGTTTTATTTTCTAATTTTATCACTATTTTCTTATGTTTTATGTCTCGAAAAAAATTAGAATAACAAATTCGAAAACTTTAACATGGCCGACGATGACCATAATTAAAATACAATTGTAAAACTAAAGGAAATCTCCCAAAATATATTTTTAAAATACATAATATAAAGTGATGTATTACATGCAATTTATGGGTTTAACATCTTCTGCTGTATGAGTTTCCTTTTCGTGGTATTCTGCTGTCAGATCATTTAAGTTGTTTTCCGCTGCTTGAAATTCCAGTTCGTCCATTCCTTCTCCTGCAATCAGTTAAATGAGGATCATCCAATCGCCTAAAGGATTTTGAAAGGTTGAGAACTTTCCAGAAGGTTTCGAGCGACTTTTCGATAGTGGCAAACATTCGCTTCTGAACAATTAGTTCAGAGATTGGTTTATAAAATATCACTTTACTTATTAAAAGCACTTCGGGGTAAAAAACGGTACAGTATTTTGAAGAGCCCTTAATGTTTCCGCTGAATAAATTTATTCAGCAGCCCTTAAAATTAACGTTAAATAATCGGAAAATTATTTTGTTACCCCATTTTGCCCTTTTTTCATAGTTGACATTTAAAGGTCGACTTTGGTTCTCAAATTTAAAACATCTTTATAAGTGTCATCTTTTCTTGTTAACCTCATTACAGAATGAAATCTATTACCTGTGTACCAATGGAGAAAGGCTTTTCTTTTAAACATGGAAAGGTATATTTCTCTGACGCGTTTGAAGATCTCCTGAATGGAAGTCGTGTTCCCGATAAACGTCGCACTCAGGTTCAACCCAGGAGGAGGGATGTCACAGATTGCAGTTTTTATATTGTTTGGGATCCACTCCACGAATTGGGAACTGAGGAACAGAGTGCTAGTATTAAGAGTATGTTTCTCTGAGGGGGTGACTGGGATTCGCACCTGGCTTTGTTCTGAACGTTGAACATGTGCTGGTCAAGATCTTTGGTGGAAACGTTCCCTCTGAATATGCAAGACACGGTCAGGAATTTTCCTTGCCTTGAATCACAAGCCGCGAACATATTGTTGTAGTCAAAGGCTTGAATGGTTATATCCTTGGTTGAGAAGTTCCTCGAGAATTTGTTTCCTTTCCGAACGATCGGAGCAAATCCAGAAACGAAGAAATGAAGCCTATAATTAGTTAATTAATAATTATTACATCTGAACTGTACAAATAAAAGTAGTTACGCCCACTTTTTGAGATTGACCGAACTTTTTCTCCTCTTTTCATTACATTTGTGCTCCCAAATTCTGACTCCGATATAAACACATTCTCATCGACCGCTTCCTGACTTAGTTCACCCCTCATCAACCCTTACTAACTTCCGACACCACTTATAATACTTTCCCAATCCCAAATCTCTAAAGGAACATAGAACTTTGATAAATCGTTCACATGATAATTCCCTCTTGACGTGATATATTTTTCTTTATTTTCCCCGGGATTCTTTTCTTCGCTTTATCGCCCGACCCGTTTTTTTATAATAAGTCTTAATTTTTTAGGACGTGACACAAAAACATAACAGCTGTCATTTGACTTTGTTTCGGAATATAATATCCATATTTTTAAATATTTGACACAATTTCCCCAAATATGCATTTTTCATACAGTATCGCTATTTTGACAATACAAATTTTAATAGTTTCTTAGTTAATTATTTTACTATAAGATTTTGTTATGTATTATTTAGTTTTCAATACTATTAATAATATATTTGTCGCATTAAAATAACAAAATATACAAAATATAACATTTTTAGTTCTTTTATTAGTAGTTATTAAGAGTATTCTATAATTCTAAAGATTAACTCTCTGTTATTTAACTAATGTCATATTTACAAATGTTGTATTGTGTTCATATTGGTATCTTTAATGAAATAAACACTTAAAATCAAAAGCTTTATTTTCATTTTTATTTAATTTACAATTCTATAATTAATTTAATGACTGTTAATATTTTATTTAATTTACAGTTTTATACAGTTATATACAGTTTTATTTTTTTAATTTACAGTTTATACAGTTTATTTAATATACAGTTTTAAATTATATAATTTGTTTACCGTTTATATGTTTATTTATTTATAATTTTATAATTAATGACTATTTATATTCTATTAAGTAAGTAAGTATATTCTATTTAATTTACAATTTTATAACTGATTTAGTGCCTCTTTGTATTTTTACGTAATTTATAATTATTCTTTGCTTATAGTTTGTAAAATGTATTGCTCTTTCTTTCTCTTAATGCCCTCGGGCGAAATAAGGGTTAATTATAAATTATAATTACATGTGAGGACTCTTTCAAAGCATTTTAATGAAAGCCAAAGAAAATTCACTTTGTGAGTAACTCTTACGGGTGGAAAAGGAAAAATTTTGTATTGTCAAAATACTTTTGAAGTTAGGGTTGAAGTAAAATTAAAAATAAATGTAGCCAAAGTCTGGTGTAACCCTTTGTGGTTATAAACGGGTATAAATTTATGGGTATAAATTTGGGGATGAGTATTTATTGGTCGGAATTAATTTCTTTGGAAAGAGCAGGGATACATATATATAATATTCAGTAATATTTAGTCATATTTTAACAAGAGAAAATCTTTAATTACTGCTAAATACAATTTATAAAATATTTGTTTATATTAAATTTTGTTATCTCCAATTGTATTAGTTGATGAAAAGGTTTAATAGAAATTGAAGAAAAGTTTAAACTGATATAGGAATGCATACAGTATAAGATTCTTGTGTGGTGGCTGAGAGTAGACATAAGACCACAAAGGATTAAAGCATCTCACCTGGGGAAAGGCACCATATTCACGGCGATTTTCCTCAAATCGCAGTTGGAGGGGCTGCGAAACCTGATGCAAGTCGTTAACCCAGAGAGGGCCAAAGATATAAGATAATTTATATCGCAGTACGCCGCCTGATTCAGTTTCAGGATATTTGACACAATATAATAAAGAGCTTCGTTATCCATGCAGTAAGTCTCTTGAGCACTTTCGATCAAATGGTTTATTGTGAGAACGGCATTGTAGGGCTCCACCACAGAATTGGAAACCTTCGCTGAGGGCACTATACTGCACGTGCTCACTATCCTCGTGGGGTATTCATCGTTCAATTTGTCCAGGAGAAGAGAGCCCAGCCCCGATCCTGTCCCTCCTCCAATGGAGTGGAGTATTTGAAACCCGTGAAAACAATCGCAAACTGAAATAATATTTAATCCCACTCATACATGTCCACTCTCTGTTGACTTCTCTCCTCACCTTCGACCTCTTTTCTGATCACATCCAGACTCGAACCGCACAGCTCCGCTCCCTCTGTGAAATGACCCTTCGCCCAATTGTTTCCAGCCCCCACACTCCCGAAAATGAAATTGTCGCTTTTGAATATTTGCCCAAAGGGCGAAGCCCTCACATTGTCCAGTGAACTCCTCTCCAGGTCGATCATCACAGAACGCGGGGTGTAATGCAATCCTGTACATTTTTGGACAATTAACTAAAAATCCAAAAGAGTCGAGCTTTCGAGAATAAGTACCTTTGGTTTCTGAAAAGAAAACCTTTATTCTTTCTAGGAGGAGGTTGTTATGTCCAATGAAAGACCCAGTTTGATCGAGGGCATGCTCGTGGCATAGTAATTCCCAAAACTGAAAAATAAATTATACTTATACACTTATAAATAAATAAATAAAAATCTGGTTTTTCAGATTTGTTACTGATACACAGACAAAAAGCAAAAGTGGATTGTAACAAAAAGATTATTCGAAATTAACATTAATCTCTTCGAGTTAATAATTAACATCACCGAAATACAATCAAAATTACAAACCTAACTTTTTTTTATTATTTGGTACTGACCTGCGTCCCAATTGCATTTCCACACTGTCCGATTTGAATATTAACGATTTCCTTCATTTTGAAAGAAAAAGTGATAATTACACAATGAATTTCTCAAAGTCAAAACCAAAATCCATTTTTATGAAATTTTTTTTTTTTATTTCATTTTTCGTTTTAAAACGATTCAAATAAAAACTTTTAAAACTTCCATATTGATTTTTAAAAGTCAAATATTTACTTTCGAGAGAACGTTTTCAGAATTTTTTCACGCATGAAAAACGAATCCTTAGAATCGAGTCTCGACTCTTAGGTGACTTTTTTTTTTTTTAATTTGAATATAACTGAGTTTTTTTTTCTTTTTGGGAATTTAACGGCTTTTCTTTCTGTGGAGTTCGGTTATACGGTGATTTGAAAAATAATTTTGTAGTCGGACAGTTCGGACATTTAACGAGTTTTAATTTCTTCGGTTTCTGTCTTTTATGCATTACTAATTAAGACTTAATTAAGACATGTAATTAATATTAGAATTACGATGTTCTTTGTGAAATATTTTTTAAGAAATTTGTGTTTAATTCGTTGTTTTCAAATTATAACTTTTACTTCAGTTTTTCTCTTTTTAAATTTAAAAAAAATAACTTTTAAAAACCTCAGAATACAATTAATTACAAATTCAGATGATCTAATAATTATGAGACATATTACTGAGTAAATAAATAATTTAAATTATTAAAAAAATTTATTAAATAAACTTAAATCATTACATTACCTTAAAACATAAAAAAAACAGTCCATTATTCAAAATTTGGTGTTTAAAATTGCGAAAATCACAAATTATTTCAGTAATGAATAACTTAAAACAAAAATAAATCGTCGCTGAATAAGAAATAATGAATTTGAAAATACTATTTTCTATACTTAAGATAAAACTAAAATGAAATAAACCATATAAATTAACAGTTTTCACAGTTACTATAATTACAATAATCTAATAATCTCAGTTTAAATTAAATATGTAACGCATTGAAGTCTCCTTTTTTTTTAAACTGATGGATTTTGGTCCACATTTAGGCCTAATTTCATTATCTAATTCGTGTGAATATTCATAGTTATTATATAGTGTTGAATTATTTTTTTAAATGCTTTCATGTACGACGAACAAAAGCCTAAATGTTCTCACCTGAAGATCAGTCGATTTCTGAAGTATATACATTTTTCCTTTCAAAACTGCTGACTGCTGCCTATTATAACTAACCTCCAACTATAGTGCTTTATTGAAAACATGATTTCCACGTGAATTCCTTCAGGAAAATCAACAGGGATTTTTCATTAAAATGCCAAGTGGTACACACTCTTCTGCAAAAGTTTTACTCACCTTAACTCAAAATTAAGTATATACTTTTTTTTTATATTTAAATTAAACATCAACAAATCATTGTGAAGTCATAATTATTAACGTCACTCAACTGAATAAATATACAGTAGCGCATCAAAAGTATTTTGACAATTCAAAATTTAATAGTTTCTTAGTTAATTATTCTACTAAATGTTTTAATTATGGTTGTGTATTATTTCAGTGTTGTATTATTCAGTTATCAATACTATTAATAATATATTTGTGGGTATTGATATATAACAATAATATACAAAACATAACATTCTTCTTAGTCTTCTGCTTTTTCTGTCATACTCTTATTTATTTCTATTATTTGTACTGTTAGTTTTCAAGGTAAACTCTTTGTTTCGTCAGGTAATTAATTAATTTGCTTTTTAATTAATCTTATATTTATAAATGTTAGTTCTGTTATATTTGTTTCTGTTAGTTATGTTTATATTTGCATATTTCTGTTATATTTATATGTTAGTTCTATTGTATTTATAAATGTTCTGTTAATTAATTGGTTTGTTTTTTAATTAATGTTATATTTATAAATGTTACTTCTGTTATATATGTTTATATTTTTATATTTTTGTTATATTTATATGTTAGTTCTAATATATTTATAAATGTTTTGTTAATTAATTAGTTTGCTTTTAAATTATAAATGTTAGTTCTGTTTTATTTGTTTCAATTAGTATGTTTATATTTGTATATTTCTGTTATGTTTATATGTTAGTTCTATTATATTTATAAACGTTCTGTTAATTAATTGGTTTGCTTTTTAATTAATGTTATATTTATAAATGTTCTGTCAATTAATTAGTTTGCTTTTTAATTATTATTATATTTATAAATGTGAGGACTGTTGTAAAGCATTTTAATGAAATTTCACTTTGTATTTAATCCTACAGGTGGAAAATGAATAATTTTGTATTGTCAAAATACTTTTGAGCACTACTGTATATATATATGCAACTGACAATTGTCAAACAGAAATGTTTGATAACAATAGTATAAATTGAAAACTAATTTATTATTTATGATAATCAATTGAAAATGAAGAGGATTATAATTGAATAAATTGTATTTTGGGTAAAATGAAATGAATTCTCAAAATGGGGCAAAGAAGTTATATAATATAAGTGAATCAAATCATTTTCATGTAATTAAAATAATGAATCAATTTGATTCAGAATCAAAATAAATTAATTTAAATTGAAACAAATGATAACTTAAAGGCTCTTATGAAATTACTCATTGTTTTTTGTTTTCCTTTCTGAATTTGGTTTTCACCCAACCATAAAATGTGTTGTAAAATAAGTGTTAAACTAATAATTGGTTTTCTGAAGTTTATTGGTTCCCATTTGATTGTGAAACAAGAATAATATTTACAGTCATATACAAAACTCACTATTTCACATTTAAAGATTTTAAGTGTTTTGCTGACAATGGCCAAAAATTTGACAAATTGAAAAAAAAAACCAACAAAAATTAACATTTTTCAAATAACTGAGTTTTTGTAATTATTTAAATAAAAAGTTGTATGTTTCAATATTGAAAACAATAACACTTGAAAAATATTTGAATGCACCAAACATTAACATTAAAAAAATGATAAAAGAGAG